>JAADXH010000741.1:0-17459 GCA_023337595.1 Globisporangium camurandrum | reverse complement strand
TCGTGTCGACCTGCTCCTTCCAGTATTCCACTTGCCGCTGTGTGTCGTGACGCAGTATTTAGCAGCAGCGACAAAACACTGCTGCAACGAGCAGCGGAAAACAAATGTCAAGCAGAGTGGGTCACCGATCGTCAATCATATTTGCGTAACATGCATCCGTGTTGCACAGCCTGTAGGACGCGGTCGCAACAGCATTAGACCTTGGGTCTTGTTGGCTCAACTGTGTTTTGCTCATTTGTTACTTTGAAAATGAATGTTTGACTTAATATGCATCCCTGTGAAATTTTATACAATTTGATTTTTCGGCAACCAAGGGAGGTCTGTACCCGAAGGCGCCACCAAGCCAGCCGAGTTCTGCTTCACCAAGCAACAACGAGTTACCGTCGGCGTCAGCGTCACCGAGTCCCTATTTCTCAAACGGTATCACCCCTACGACAAACAAGCCATTATCGACAACGGATACAATGGAGAGCAACCCAAGCGTCACCCAGACGCCGCCAAGTAGTGATAGCAACAAGAACACGAATGCGTCAACGAGCGGAAGTGCCGGGCTCATGGAAGTGGCGCAGGTCGTGCTAATCGGCACAATTAGCTCATGACTGTTGTAGTAGCAAATGTGTTGTAGACACACACAAAGAGAGAGAGAGAGGAGGAGGAGAGATAGAGGGAGAGAGTAGCTTGGAAGTGGTGTATGAAATTTGTGCAGTTCTTCATATCACGCCATGAAATAGAACTCTAATAATCAATAATCGAAAAGATACCGTACTTCATAGGTACCGCATAACTCGCGAAAAGTGCAACACGGTAAAAATCTCTAACAACAGAAAAACGAATCCGTCCATACGACACCAAACAAAGAAAATACACATAATAAATTATGTTTGTCCAAAAAGTTAAGGAGCTATACATCGATCACATCAATGTAGAGAGCGAGGCAGGCACGCACGACCAACGGAGCTCGTTGCTGTTGCGTGCGTCGCGCGAGGGGAAGCTGTGGAGGAGGTGGCTCGTCTCTACAGAGTGAACAGGTCAACAATGTGGAGGTGGGCGCGGCAGCAGACAGTCCTCTTGGCTGCATCTCCTCGCGTTGTCTTTGTTGGCGACAAAGCGAAGGTCACAGCAGCAACACTTGAAACAGGAGAGCTGTACGTTGTGCAATGTATACGCAGGCTGCTTGAATGGATCCGAATCATGATAACGGAGCGATTTTGTGCAGCCAATTGGTAGATTGGCTAGTCAGAGATGCCAGGACGGCATTTACGTCGATGTCGCGCGGCTTCACAGTTCGGTTAAGCCAGTCGAGGTTCGGTTGGTGCCTGTCAAGCCAGGGCATCCCAAAGATGCAGTCGAACGAGCCACTCAACTCGATTACGAGGATGTCGCCATCGGACATAAAGTCGTCGAGATCGTACTCGAATGAAACCGAACGGCAAGGGATTGTTCGAGACTCGCCGTCAGTGAATGAAAGTGACTAAAGATCACCGTCGCTCTAGGAAACATGTCGTCGAGTAATGCGAGCTCCGTAAAATCCTTATCGACGGCGAGAACACATACTCTACAAACACAGGTTGCTCTCTATTTTTTGTCTGGCACGTAGATCGCATTTTTTGCTTGTCACTCCATCTATCGCTGCATGTTGCGCAAAGGCGCCAGTTCATGCAAAATTACCCAAAAACGATATGAGCCGGTATATGTTTTTGTAGTTATACGACACAATATTGTCAATATCCAATACAATACATGCATGTCACCGAACATAAACTGATAATCAAGAATGTATATTAAGATCACATCAAATAATAATATATCATTCGCGCGATAAGCAACGATAAAAGAACGTCATAAACAATCAAACGACTGCATTACTTACTGGTCAAAATTAGTTCCATATGATGCTTCAACGCAAACAGCTTTCAGAAAACGCCAGAACATGCGTCGCATGTTCCTCGTTTAGAAAGTGATACTGCTCGTCGTGCCGTTCGTGTCTTTGTACGCACTTGTGACGTTACCTGGCGCACTGTAGAGATCCTAGAGCACGTTCTGCGCTCGCATGTTCACGTCTGGCGACATAAACGACTCCGTACGCATGTCTGCGATGACTTTTTTGTGTTTGAGAAGGACCGCTTTTCTAAATTTCTGCTCAGTACCGCAGAATTACTTTTCTCTGCGCGCCACCTACGCGTTACGCACAGTCCATAACAGCGCGTGCATGCAATCAAACACAATTCATCGAGAACATATCTTTCCTTATCGTACGACTCTTAATGGTATAGTGCACGTAACTTTGCGCCGTTCGGTGTAGTACATCGCGGCCTTCATATCCGATGGTTGTGCTTCGCGTAGATATTGTTGATGGGATTCTTGAGCGTCACGTTCATTTGCACTTCACTCCATGTGGATTTGACGTCGCGATTTGTCATTTGATCGATGCACATCGACTTGAAGAACCAAGTGTGTCCAGATTAACGTCTTGGTACAATGGCTCTCGTCACAAAGATCTGGGGGACGATCGGACATCTCGGCGTTGCGCGAACGGACTACTTTGCGCTCTTTAAATGACGATGTCGCCCGTAAACGGTACATCTGATGAGTCGTTTACAGTATCTATATTGAATAACACACGAGCAACAAATGAGCACACTGATAGCACGGAAGCGAACGCAACATCACCAAATCGTGCAAAAGTACAAATTAAGCGCTGTGTTGAACACATCTCATCAAGGGAATGTCTCGGCGAGTGGCTTGCATACCACGGTAGCACGCTCGCCACAGTTGATCGGCTGCAACAGCTTGTCTCGAGCAGGCACTGTGTGACGCCGTCTTCACCTTCGTCGCCTCTACCTTGTGTGACTTTTATCGAGCTAGATCGATTAGATCGATGCGCTTGCTGTCGGCGTTGGTGCGTCCATTAGCGTGTACATTTGCGGTATCAAATTCAGCGCTTCGGAAGGCGAGCGACTTCCCGCCATTGCAAGTACAGCCATGTATACATTGGCCGCAAAGGATTGTCGAGCCGACTCGACGGACATTGCGCGCTGAACAGATGGTCTGCGCTATTTGGCGCCTGCAGATCCAGCAGACTAATGCGGCAAGATACGTGCAAACGTACCGATCCGGGCTCGCTTGTTTGGAGGTGGGAGGTGGTAGTAAGTCATTCCAATCACTCCTTGAAGACATGGCCTGGCGTGGCAATGCGATGCGATACGATGCAATGCGATGCGTAGCGAGGCGTGGCGGGAGGGGATTTTCTGCGCAATACGGCAGCAAGGAACGATCTTCTGGACGGACGGCGGATTCAGAAATGAGCGCAAAATATGGACGTGCAAACCACTCGCACAATTTGAATTTACCATACTGCAGACTTGATACCCGACAACGTTTGAAATGTGTTGGTTCTATTACTTGTTCGTACAAGCGCCTGAGATTAAGCAAATTCATCAGTGATAGCAGACAATTGCAATCAAGATCGCGCCAATGATTCGATTTCAGTCCATATGTAATAGTATTATGTCGGTTTATCGAGAAATGTACTAAACTTGTTGCTGAGCACTGGTTAGTCAGTGTCACTCGTGTGTAGATAGATTCGCTGAAATATTGTGTTATTTGAGCTCGTAAGGTCGTTTCATATTCGTCGTATATGGCTACAATACTTCAAGTTTGTTTTTGATGCTTCTGATACTGAAAAATTAAGCGAGAGCTTAGTGTCTTAAATTGCTGTGATTATACGTCCCTCTCTAGACATGAATGTGAAAATACAAATTTGTTCGCTTACGACGTACCCACTAAAACTATTTTTTGCTATGTTGCACATTTGTTCATTTACAGGTTTACGGTTTATAACAACCATGCTTACTTCACAATCTACAACCACAAACCATTAAAAACACGCTCATTTGTTCGACACAATCTTACAGAAATACATTCCGATATCGATTGCGTTTGGCTGCCAAATCCAGCACCAGGTGGGTCATAGTTGAACCAAGCACATGCGCTAGCATGTTAGGAAGACGCTTACATAATATATATATATTGCATCCACACACTCGTCACATCATGATCAAAGTACGGAAAATTCGAATCTGCATCGCAATAATATAAATGATTTACGCTGGTAAATACATATGTACTCGTATTGTACAAGATACAAAAGGGCGTAGTGAGTCGAAGTATGCCATGAGATTTTAGTCTATTTGTATTCATCAACTTACCGATACGAATGTTAAGTACATTTGGCGGTTGTTAATTGTTAATGTGGAATGCTAGCCAATACATGGCAACATGAGATATGTTAACCTCGAATTTCGAGCTTAATGTACGTCATACGCATACTGCAAATTTGTTTACATCAGTTTTGGTAACTATCGACAACACAATATTATACACAACTGTGCTTAATAGTCTGCAAATTCCGTAAATAGACTAAAATTGTAGTATACTACAGTATCATAATTTGGTAGCGAAGCTGTGATTTTAACAATTGCTTTATATTAATTACGATAAGTAAAAAATTTATGCTCCTTAACTATTGTGTATGTATGCTTGCAAGATATATATAACAAGTTGCTGAGATGAAGATGAGGTAAACTAGACTATTGAAGCAATACATTTTTATAGTCACATATACCATTGCTCCTTATATCTAATATAAGTGTGACTATAGTTTTGCATATGCAATGCGTTGTATTCATTTTACGTGTGTTCCAAAGAAGAAGTACTGCTGGTTTATGTAAATGCGTTGAGCGTGACAAAAGTATAATTGTGAGTTGACGAAAGGTAAGTAATATATAACAGAACGGGACCCAATTATAACGGTTAAAATCTATGGTAATTTCAATTCAACATTGATGTCACACAATTATGGCAATTAACTTTATTTATATTTGATTATAGAAGAAAAAATAGCGGTTGTCATTATTTCAAGATGTATTGCCAAATATCATGTGCTGTTCCTAAACTCATAGAAATATTCGGACAACACCACTCGTCTTATAATGATGAGCAATGCCATTTTTGTTGTTATTATTGAATCGTACACAATATTTGCTTTATAGCATTAGGTTACAGCATATTCTAAGTCAACTAAGCGGATAACAAGTAATTAGATCCATGAGACGTACGGAATCACTTTCCAAATTACGGTGCTACTAAACTATCAACACGTTCAAATAGTCATATCACTATATTACCAAGTTGATGTTTTAGTAGTCTGATAAATTTAAGTACATTATGTGCGAGATCCAAGTACGCGTTGTTTTAAAACCTATATTTTAGTAGTGCGTTCGTTTGCACATGACACATCATTCGAAGCGTTTGAATATACAACGCAAATTGGCGCTTGTATTGTTTTTATTTAGCTTCTCATTTTTGGTTTGTTGAGATAAAGTTTGATTTTCTTGTTTTTCATTTGTGCACCCTACTTTGTATCAAAATAAAACTAAACTTAGCAAATGCAAGATATATGTATTTACTAATGCTGCAATGAATGGTTTTGTAGTAGTAGCTGACGTCGTACTTATAGTTGTAGTGAAGCGTTACGTTTTGAGATGTTGCTGTTGTTGCTCATTGTTCTGCTGCTGCTGGTGATGTTGTATTATGTTATTGTTCATATGTGTATAGACTCGTTCCACAACCTTGAACTGGTAGACCATTTGAATTATGTTTTGCGGACATTAGTTGTCTTGTGTTACTTTTAGGAATTTTTATTGATGGCAAAACGTGAAAATAATGAGTGCCGAGATATGGCTCAGCGGGCACCGTCGCACACATCATAGGAATACCAAATGATGATTGTAGTCGGTAACAAGGACGCCATACTGTGTAGAAAACTGTAGAATACATTTAAAAAATGGGGCATAATATATTGGGTGTTTATATACTATCTAATAATGCATGAGCATATGTCATACCGCACGTAATTATTACTTTTGTATGCGTATCAAAACGCGTTTACAGTTCGAATATTCAGTCATACACAGGCGACACACACATTTTGGACATGTACGATGTTATTACATATTAACAACTTGCTTTATTAGACTTTCTTGCATCCGTCGCGCAAATGGGTTGTCAGTGCTCTTTACACCAAGTTATGCCAAAAATGTATTTTCATGATAGTACGCACCGCCTTATTACGTATTGTTTTGCGGTGAGCACGAGATGCATTATAGTATTGTCTTTTATACCATTAAATACCTCGTGTACTTTATTGTTATTTTTCATTTATTGAAATATATACTGAAAAGGCCGTCCATGTATATATTGTGTGCACTAAATCATTTATAATCAATATTAGCATACGATCACAAATGTATTCAATGCTGATACCGAAAATTTAGTCACTGGATGTACACCAGAATTAATCACGCTTCATCTGATAGCAAAATTATTTCTGTGTAGCCAACATATACGCAACACTTATATTCTGGCTGGCACAATTATATCGCATAGCATATCTACCAAAGTGCAGTTGCTGCGCTAATTGTGCAAATTGGTAAGTATTAACATTATCTTACATCAAAGGTGACCAATCATTCATATTTGCCACATTTTTTACTCAAACATTGTACTAGTTCACGCAAAGATGATAGGTTTTTGAAACAATACATATATTTTACTGACTGAGAGCTCCGTATTGCAAGATACATACTTATCGTCCTGAGTTATTTCTACCTATTAAAAACAATGCCGTCTCGATTCAAAATGAATATATGATTATACTTACCACAACATAGTACCTTTTACAGTCTACGTAAGACGGTTCAAAAGATAACCTTTACTTGGTTTTGGGTATTTAGGGTGCAGAAAGTGATGGCAAACTGTTAACCTTCATTTCCGAGTCATGTCCGTTTGTGTAACCATAGTATGCTTTTGCTTGATCAAAGCTATTATTTCGCAAATAGATAACGAGATATATTCACAACCGCATATTCGCGGTTTGTTTAAGAGCTTACACTCTCGAGACTTATAACGTCATTAGTAACAGTTATTGATCCAGGGAGTAAAGATGCAACGAGTTGAACTGATGCTGTTTGTGCGCATATAAAACGAACGAAATCAGACCTCACCACTCGTATTCAATTCGAAATAGTATGCGATTTGTAAGGTCCGTTGTGTTAAGACATCTATACAGAGTATACGAATTCGTGTTTCATATTGGCATAAACCCGTATGCGGTGTATGTATATTATGTATTGCCTAATTTTTTACATCTCAAGTTTCGAAGATGGGAGAAACCTACTCGCTGTTTGATTCTTAAGCCCGCGCTATATATACATACATTTGTCAACAATCATTAAAATCTTTGATTTACTTATCTAACCTCACAACATCATTTACCGTAACGCCAGGGTAGTAAGCACTTTTAATGACTATGTACAATATATTTTGCATTATCTCCTGTTGTTGTGCTACAGTATTGCGCTCTTGGTTTGATTTGTTTTGAGCAACGTATTGTACATATATAGATATATATTGCTTTTAACGTAGTCGGCTACATTGATGACGTTTAATGTTTGTCATTCTATAACTGTATATATTGGTATCATAGGTGATATATTAACTTACTTCAATACAAACATAGAACTGCAACCAGCAAGATTTAGGATTATAGCTATATAAAAATTCTACATGCTCGAACATGTGTCCATTGATTTACGGCATGTCTAAAAAGTGAGGTAAAATAAAGAACGAGCGCTATTGCCTTAAAGAGTCGTGTGTTGTGGTCACCTAAGAGTGAATGCACATTTTTCGAGTTCTCGTACAAGTACATGGTATTGAGAAGTGAACTTCGATCCCGATATATATATATATGTTTCAGACTCATAGATGACGCCGGTGGGTACAAATTAAACCAGTTGATAGTCCATACATTGTGTATATAGCATTTGCGCAATCAGTCCTTGTTGACATTTTATGGTGTTTTCATGTACGACGTGTATGACAGCTGCTCAGATATGCTGGCTAGATGAGCCTGAGTAAACTCGAAAGATGAGACTCCGTAGATGTAGTTGCTACCAGTATGGTACCATTTTGCCCAAAGAAAATACACGAATAGCGGCATAGGTCGAGTTGACTTCCTCGGGCTTGTAACGTCTTCGACTGGGATGCGTATGTTTGTCGCATCAGTACTATTTCACATCTTCCATGATCAAGCTGTAAAGAGAAAATATCAAGTGAATGACTGAGATAATGTTTGTGTACATTATGTTGGGGTGGTGCGTAACGTGGAGCTGTAGGCGAGGTCGGTTAAAAATGCAAATGGATGAATTTGATGTACCTGTACCCACGCGCGATCCGATTAATTTAGGAATTGCGTAACAAACAGAAGAGCATAGCATATGACTGATGACAACGAAAATAGTGTTTCGAATAATAAAGCGAGAAATAATACTGACGCGTCATTTTTCAGTAAGAGTAGCTTCCCATAATTAGTAAGCAGTATAAACAACGTCCACGTAATGCACGCACACACGTGTCAAAAATACATTTCTATAACCGACTTTTGATGTCTGGATAACGATACATAATCATTACTATATTCCTTTCTTACGCTTGTATAGCACATGAGCATAAACACACAATGCTTCCTCATCGATCGAAAATGCTTACCATATTGACTACCTTATAGAAGACAAATTGGTAGTTGAAAGACACAAAATTTCACCTCGAAGTGAAGTATACGTACAATACTTAGATTCGGACATATTGTAATGGATATGGTACTGAATAAGAAAATCCATTTGTATTCAACTATAATAACAAAGGAAGGTGTAGTAAGATTACTTTATGTACAGTATTACGGTACACATCAGTGTATTGGCCTTACCATCGAAGTGCAGCAATATTGAAGCTATTCTGTTAATTATAGGCGTCGATGCGTCAAACCAAATGAAAGCATGAGATACGACGACATTTACATTTGAACGGTTTTAGAACGAACTAAACTCTGATCTGCCTAACCATGTATAAATGAATGCGTTTAGGTGTATATGCGTACAAGTACACAATGCACCCAGAAAGACAGCACGACGGCGAAATATATTAAAACATATAAGTACTGATACTGCGATACACCCACAACTTTGTACGAATTGTTCGCGGCTTTATATAAATAATCTATCAGCTTTTACCTTATATTCCAATATATATGCTTGATGTCACTCTCGCGGCAGCAACTGTGGTATATCTTCGAGGAGTTTTATAACTGCGATTTGATCCGATATAGTAGCAGTATTATATGTTCAATAATGCTCTTTTGGCAAGAAAAAAATGCATGTAAATAAACTTTGCATTACGTGACGTTGACGCGTTGCAGCTGGTGAATATGCAAATATATTACGGATCTATTATGGGCAATACTTCTAAAACGGTGTCAGATACACCAATCACACGGAGCAGGTACGGAAACGTAGTCGGCAATACATTTTCTTTGTATGAAAATATTTCTACATATTGCAATATCGGGCATTGATTAAACAGACAATATACGACGGAAATGATTTACTCAACACAATCATTACACAAAGAATGAATTGAATTGCATAAAATGTTCGAAGTTGATATGGCACGACTTCGTGCACTCGTATTATCATACCAATACAAAACCAGTTATGTCAATGTTGTATGCTGATGCAATGATTTTTTCACTTGTATGTAACGTAATTGACACCCGTCCGGGTAGCGCGCTACCCTTTGGGTTACAACACAAGATACGACACACTATCTTTGTGCTCGATGGAATATATTTATTTTAACGCTCGCCAAAAAGAGTTCTCGATCCTCCTACTAATTATAGTCACTCTCGCGTTGCGCATACTACTCAACATTCCTATTTACAAGATAGTACGCTTTTAGTGACTGGATATCAACCATATTGTAAATTATTGTACAATTGTTTTGTTACTTGGTGCTTGTATTTGCTTGCTATGTTATAATCACCAATAATATAATGAGTGATGGTGCAGCTTAACAACACAGCTGTCGAGACCATTTGGGATGACGAATAGTTTAGTATCATGTCCAATTCATAGATATTTACACGTAAGGTACTGTCTGACGAAGACGATGTGTTGCTGAAACGCCTCAAAAATGGTTTCAGTAATTGTCTTCGAGTGTGCCAAATAGTACATATCCATATATGGCTGTCAAATGCATTTTACGACGCCAATCGAATAGCAGCAAAATAGTTAAATATCGTATTTAAGCAAATGGGGACGTCAATATGCCTGAATGGTCAATTGGTCTTGTTTTCATTCCCAATATGATCGGAAACAAGGTAATTCCATTTTGATTGGATACATGTTTCGAAATGATGTCAATCATACTATATCCAAGCCCTTAATGATACTAATGACGATGATTAAGGGAAATTGGTTCAACATGGTAGTATATACTAGCAAAGTACGACCTAGGTTTAATATATTTTGAGCAGTCGATAACAACACATTTGAGCATATTGACGATCATCACGCATACGCGTCGCTACCAAATTGAGGTTCGATACTTTGCAACAGTCGCACAAATCCATGCGCCGAGCATTGATATGCTAACCGTCAGCAACGCTTTTGGGACAACATATAAGAGTATAGGTCTTTACCTAACACATTTTTTCTGTATAACAGACGCCCGCACAGCGTTCCCTGTAACTAAAATGCATTACTAATTCACTTATATGAAGGCATGATGGTTGCTCATAACAAAAATGTCATTTTCGTGTTTGAACAGCAGAGTTTTCATGCACTTTAGTGTGTTGTTTTACAATCAAGGTTGCGCTCAGCGTTACGTACATCGAAATTAATGATTTGAAACATTTTTAAACCAAATCACGATCGATTCCTCCTTTTACATGAGCAGTCGGTGACATCAAATCGCAGTTTAAATATTTAAACAGCAATCAAATATATACAACTATGGTATGGGTGCTTTCGATGGATAACTGTAGTATTATTAATAATGCTTTCCTCTTTTTGTTCGTCACATACATAAACGTCTTGGAATAATTTATACTTATTTACATGTAACTATCGGAATTAATATATACTATACGAAATATCTGATATCAGGGTATACAATAGATATAAGTAAAAATTACATAGTTTGACAACGATGACGACATTGAGAACTTGTACCCCTAATGGCATGTTTACATGAAATATGCTGGAATTTATCATGTCATAGCATCAAAGGTACTGGGCAACTGCATGTTTGATATACTGGCGCATTTAAGCCTTCGGCCTCTATATATATTTCGTTTGCTATTGGGTAAAACCACAGCATAGAAATACTTGCGCTTCCCACCTAAACTTTCGCTGAATATTGTAATCTTACGTACACAGCTGCGTTACGTGATGTTCTGAGTTGATGACCACTTTCGTGCAACCTATGCAGTGTAGTAATTACCATGGAATGGTTTACGTTGTGTATATATACGCCTGTAACTACGACTGCACACAATTGTAGCGAAACTGTGGGGATTTTGTTCGACATAAATAGTACTTTTTACTTCAATGGCTTACCATTTGTTTGTATTTGACGATTTTAGATTTGAAATTGCAATGTTTAAATATAACAGCTATGTTGTAGAAGTTAATCGCAACAAAACTTTGTTTATTAAGGTTGGCGTGCTGATTAGAGGTACAAGCTAAATGATAAACATTATTTAATGATCGCTTGAATTTCTTAAATCTAAATACAAAAATGTTATTTTTTATATTTAACAATCAGTAAATTATATGAATTGAGTTGCACATTTTAATACTTCAAGCATCAATCTTCAATAATTAGTGTAATACAGACTGTGCGTATACGTGTGTGTGTGCGTTTGTCCTACTCAAGAAATAAATCGCAATAATTGTAATACTTTAGGCTATTTTCGTACTATTTTGTAATATGTTGTGTTTCAGTTTGTTTGTGCACGACATTGCGTCATTTGAAATTATAGAATACAATTTCTGTGAGCCTATATATAAAAATCATTTATGTAGGTTTTGTCCGTTTGAAAGCGGTTAAAAGTTGTCTAGTTAGACATCTTCTTGTCAGACGATAACACATAACATTTTGTATATGTTTTGAAAAGAGTAGGAGGTCAAAAATTAAATCATTAAGAAGTGAATGTGGGTCAATCGGTATTTTCAATTAGCGAAATGAAAAAGTCTGATGGTGATCACTCCGCAACATTTAAGAATGTAATGTACGTGAATAATTTCTTTTTTGACAACATTTTATATAGCGAGACATAACAATTTTCCTCCACAGTTTGCACATATGATCTAATTTAATTTTCTTTTTGTATATAGTGACACTTTGATAGTTATAGAATGTTATACATTTCGCTTTACCACATAGCTGAAAAACGCATGATGTTACATTGCTTTTGTATTTTTCACATTCTTCGCGTTAACCAAATGTTTGCTAAAATAACATCGTTATCGGTATACTGTATTCCAATTTGGCGCCATCTGACGCAACATATAAAGTGCATCGCCACCATTGCTGACTTTAATTTTTGATACCGCTTCTAGTAAGACGTTGCTCCTAACATCCGCAAATCTCAATTTAAGAATGCAAAACAATCAAATTTTGCCCTTAATAATGTAATTGATTGTGTTCTCAATTACTTCAAGTATACAACTCGGTATTCCTTCCGTTCTCGTCCAATTTAGGTAAGTGTAGCACAATATTACATGTAGAGTCGCGCCTAAAATAAGTATGACGACTCTGAAGTACATTTGATCTTCGTCCGACAAAAATCAATGTAGTGCAACATCAATCACGAATTAAATGTATCTCATTCTACTGGGTCATATAAGAAGATAACTACGCAAAAATTGCACCGTTTGCTTCCAATAAAGTTTAGTTGTACACACGTATGAGAAGTATTTGGTAACTTGTGCTGCGTCGTTAGTCAAGTGTATCCACCTGTAGATACATAGTTACACATAATTTCTGTCGCTACTCCGCTCAACAATCCATTATTGTAATGTAGAAACGGTAGTTCATTGAAAGCGTACATGATTGCTTTGATCCTGCCTGACATACTTAGACGACAGTCGGCTCTGCCATACATGACGATGACGTGTTTCAACGTTAATCCGATTGTACAGTATGCGCCAATTTTTTGCTATGGTATATATTTACCAGGTTACAGTATTTGGTACCTCTCGAAGCAGTATTTACAAAACTACACCGCCACAAATACATGGCGATCGCGTGTGTTTACCTCAATATATCGTTCGAGTTTTGTATTCAATACAGTGCTTGCTTCAATGCAATGTCGATGCCATATAGCGAACCAACCTAGACTAAAATTGAGCACGTTGTGGTGTTCTGTACCGGTATCTACTTTGCCTTTGCTCTCTTCCTCACACTGACGCGCCAACAAGAACCAGCAGCGATATCGACACTTGCCGTCAAGCACACCGCACACGCCAACATGGACCAGCAGTGAGTGATACAGTACTGTCTTGTATCGACAATGCCGTCAAACACAGCTGGCGAGCTCAAGTAGGTTTATCCCCCCGGTTTTGCTCGCATAATCTTGGTCGTGTCATTTGGTTACGCACGAACTTAGTCTGAATATGCGACATCAAACGTACTTATCGAGAGTGCCAGCTTACAAACCTCAAGTCAGTTCTTTCATGCAAAAATGTATAAAGCCTGACTTGAGGTTTGTAAGCTGGCACTATCAAAATGTGTTTGTTGCGATCACACGGCCCGTAATCGCAATTTGCCCACTCGCTTGGAAACAACTTCACGAGCAACGAGAGCGAACGAGACGTGGGAGAACGACAGCGCGCGACTGCTGCTTGCCGCCAACGACGACGCCCAACACAACGACTGCGAGCATGACACACGCAGATAGCAGCACAGTCGCGAGTAGCGCAGACACAGTCGCGAAAACGCCACCGCCGCCCGAGGTCCACGACGCGTTTGCATACTTGCTCGAGGAGATCGACCACGAAGACCTCGCACGATCGATGCGGGTTGCGCACACAGCTGCTGATACAACCGCAGCGAGTGATCCAGCAGCGATGCTGGCATCGACGCGTGACGCCGTTCGCCAGATCGAGCAGCAGCACTACCATCTGCTATCGACCGACGCAGCAGCCGACGCGGCAGTCGTCGCGCCTGCGGAGCGATACATTGAGTCCGACGAATTTCATGCAATTGCGAGCCATCTGCTCCCATCGCCGTCTACGCCAACCGACACGGACACACTGTATGTGCTGCCGGTCGCGCCTCATGGCGCTGCGTCGCCTCTCGCTGCGCCAGTCGATGCTGAGGAGGACGACGACGTGACAACACCAACAGCATCTCCCACTGCGAACGATAACAACAGCTACACGCCACCGCCGACAGCAGCTACTACTGCCACAGTCGACAGCAGCGTCACGAACTCGACCGACGATGAGAAGAGCGCGTCGCCGCCTGCCGCGCCGTCCGCCACAACCTCCACCACGACGACGAAACGCAAAGCGCCACCGATGGAGAATTCGACCCGCAAGCGGCAGAAAGAGGAACTTGCGTACTTGCGCGAGAAAGTACTGTCGCTCGAATCCGAACTCGGTGCAATGCAGGACCGTGCACGCGTCGTTGCCTCCTCTACAACACCACCAGACGCTGCTACTGACGCCGCTTCTACAGCCTCTACTGCCGCTGCCTCGAAACCCGAGACGCGCGTCACGACGATGTCGTTATGGGAACGTGTTGCGAAACGCCAGTTGGTGGAAAAACAAAAAGCTGAATTGAAAAATTTGAAATTGAAAACTGCACTCGAAGATCAATTGAAAATTGCAAAATCGCTTGAAAAAGTGTTGCGGAAACGTCCGTCAGCGACTGTACGTGCAACAAAACTGGCTCTGTTTCACATGGCGGATTGAACTGACTTGTATTTCTTGTTCTTTTGTTTTCCAAAATAGTTATCGACGCAGGTGTTGGACAGTGTCCAGGTCGTCAATAGCAAACGGTTTTGTTCGTTGAGTCGCAGCGACGCGCGGATTTACGACATGCTGTTGGCAAATGCCGAGCGTGTGTATCAGGAGGTCGACAACGTCTACGCGCGGAACGAATTCTTCCAGACTGACGCGTCCATTGACGTCAATGATACGAAACTCAAAGTCGATGAATCGAATCAGCTGTTTATGGAGATCACACACGCGAAAGTGATTCCATTCGATCTCCAAACGACGATCGATGGTGTCTGGCAATGTCTGTCATTAGCGCAAGTCCCGATCTCGGACGGCGTGTACGAAGCAGTCGAACGGACGCGCGATACGATCTGTGCAAAGACGACGATGTCGCTTCACGTCCACAATACTGAGACAACGGTCCGGACGCGTTTTGTCATGAAACGTTTCGATGAACCCGATCGTGTGATCTTGGCGTGTGAGTCAACGACGCATAGTGAAGGTCCACGGGAGGTTGTGCATGGGATCAAAGTGTTGGAAAAAGGCTGGATCGTGATCAAACCTGCGAAAGAAGGCGGTGGGACGAGCATCCAGTTGTGCATTCGCATGACACCGACGATCTCGGGTGATGTGTTGGAGCACCAGCGACGGCACACGGGTGCAATTACGGATATGATTTTGGGCAGCGTGAACAAGAGTTTGGGGGTCATGTACCAGACAGTTGAGAATATTCTGATGGAAACTGTCAAGGCCGGTGCTGCGGTAGGTGCTGCGAGTGGTGGCGTGAATGCAGCTGCGATTGCCGCTGCAACGGCAGCAGCAAAAGCCGCGGCAGCGAACGCAGCAGCAGCAGTGACGCCGTGAGAGAGAGAGAGAGAGAGAGCCAGAGAGCATATGAGAGAGAGAGCGAGTGAGAGAGTGAGAGAGAGAGAAGAGAGCGAGAGTGCGTAGGTAGTAATGTATGTACATCCTTCAGAACACGCGACGTGGTTCAATGCAACGAGTGTTTCCTTATACTGTCGCAGGATGTTTGCGATCTCTTGCGTGCTGGAGTAATGGTAGTGGAGCTTTCTGCATTATCTTATACTTTACCAGTATACCGGCGTTGTAGTAACCCCACATCAAAGTGTGTATCCAAACAACAGAACGAGAGAGAGAGAGAGAGAGGTGAGCTAAGCATGCACGCTGTTGTCGAACAGCCGGACACCATTAACTTGATAGTATGCACTCGCTGAGGTATACAGTTGCGATTAGACTTTTGCGAGCTGCACAAGCCCCTGTTGCTCGCAAACTGTATGTAGTACGTCTACTCTACGAGTCTGCGCATGGCTCACTCGACTGGCGCAGCAGCGCGCACAGCACTGTCAACGCGACTACCGCCACTCTGCTTTTCTTTCTTGATCGCGACGCCAAGGAGTGGAGGCATCGATGACGACGCATTCGCGTTCAGTCGTTTGAGCAACGAATGCGGCTCGTTCGCGCGCAGGAGCAGTCCAGATTCGTGGTGGAAGCGCTTGTACTCGCCATTGCTGCTCACATGACATAGAAAAATCATACAAAGAGTGTCAGTGCCTCTCCATCCACAAACCTACGAGACACAAACGCAACAGACACTGCACGCACAAGAAACAGAACGCGAAGAACGTCAGCGCGGTCAGCAACGCCATGTTCCACTCTGGATTCGCGTAAAAGTACTCGCGTGGGACGTGTCCTGTCGCATCGGCGTGCGTCCGGCGCAACAAACTCAGCCCTGGCACGAGCACGGCCGACAGTAAGTTGCCACAGAGCTGCTGGAGCGCTGCGACCGTCGCTTCGCTCGTTGGGAACGCACACTCGACGCCCAATTCCAACGTGACGGGCTGCAATGGCCCGAGACTTGCACCGAGCAGTAACAGACTCACACCCATGAGCACGCCATTCACACTCAGTGTGAGCTTGAACGCCACCATGAAGAGCGTCGTGAGCAGTAAACACAAGCGCGTCGCTCGCTTGTGCTTGCGGTGTGCGTCAACGTACTGACTGATGAGGTGGCCGCCAACCAATGTACTAGCTATGAACGCAGCGCCAATCACGCCGACTTCGGGCTTCGTGTACCCTTCTGCACGCAAGAACTTGCCAAGCAACGCGGAAATCGCATTCACGAGACACTCAGCGACCGAGAATGCGAGCACCGTGATCCAGAAACCATCATGGCGAAATGCGTTGTACCACTGCGTCCAGTCGTACTCGTCTTGTAGTTGGACGTCCGACACGATCGACTCGTCTTCAAAACGTGTCGACGATTGTGGGAACGATCGGAGGTACAAATACGCGATTGCACACGACGCGATCGAAACGACTGCGACGCATGCGTTCCACAATCGGATGTCGTCGGTCGTCTGGACGATGAATGGCGCCGACAAGTAGACGAGCGCCGTCCCGAGCGCGTTCGTGTTGACTGCGATGCTCGTGGCGGTCGCACGCAGCGACGGTGGGAACCAGTTTGCAGACAGCACCGGCGGCGAATTGACCATAAATGGCATTGCGATCGACGCAATGAGCTGCCCGAGCAGCGTC
>JAADXH010000740.1:0-17495 GCA_023337595.1 Globisporangium camurandrum | reverse complement strand
TCCAGTTGATTCTGGCCACGCCTCCCCTTCTCGTCCGTGGTGAGCGTATTCTCGAGACAGGTCCGGACCAAGCGACGACGAACAACATTCCACGCGACGACAACGACACACACGACACACACGACACACACGCACACACGCACACACGCCACCGACTGACTGACTCGGTACGCATGCTGACGCCATCAAAAGCGCTTGTCCATACTGCTTACACAGATTGCTTGTCTGCGGGTGTCTGTGTGCGTTTCAAGCGGCGTATCATCGTGTCTCTGTGTGTCTGCGTGCTAGTGTTGGACGTACGACAAACTGATGGGTGCTGCTGCTGCTGATGGGTGCTATTACTATGTGGTCGCGTAGCGTCTGTTACACAAAACCGCACGCGCGCTTGCCACAATGAGCGCTATGAAGATGGATTTTATCTGCAAAGACTCCCCGGAGAAGAGCAACAGCGCGTCGCGATCGCAACCACCACCGACAGGGAAGCTCAGTGCGTTACTTAATAGCAGTCACGGCGATTCGGACATCGACATGGACGACCATCTACACCCACACCCACCACACGACACGGAGTCCATGGACGTCGATGCTGCTGCTGCTACTCCAAGCAATAGCAACGTCCACACGCACCAACAAACACGTCAACCGATCGCCAAGCGTTTGCCGCTTGCCGCAACTGCTACCAGTGACGACGCACACGCGCATGCGCATGCGACCGACGAAGGCGGCGATGCGAGCGACTACGACTACGACTCGGAGGACGACCAAGTCGAACGCGCAGCGTATCAGAACGTCGATCTGAATCCTGCAGTCGATCTGGTACGTTGTCATTCGCTATTTGTAGATTCCTACAATTCCTAATCGAATGGCTCGGATCGTGGGAATCTTGTAGGTCCACACTATCGTCCGCGAGTGTCTCGAAGCTGGGAAGACGTACAACAAGTCGATTACAGCAAAGACGACGCAATTGATCATGGGGTGCGACAGCGTCTTGCTCGAACTCGAGAGTTTAGCAGCTGCGCGCGCTGCGTCCCGCGCATCGACGAGCAAGTTTGGGTCATCGACTTCAACAACGTCAAGCGACAGCTGTGATTGCACAATCGCATTAGGGATCTTGCCGCTCGTGCACCGCGATGCTGCAAGCACGACGAGCGTCAGTGCAGATCCTGCAAAAGCGTCTGCAGCAGCAGGTGCTTCGACGTCTAAACCAGCACAAGTCGATGCAATTGCTGAAGATTTGACCGACCGCGTGCTCTCAAAAGTCGAAGCGTCGCTGGCAAAAGTGCGCGAACTTGCAGAAATGATCCAAGCGACGAGCATGCAGGGCGAAGCGCATTTGATTGCAAAAGCGACCGTCGCTCCCCATACGATCGCTACTTTAGCGACTGCTGTCCACGCAAGTGCTGCTGCTGCGACTGCTGCTGCAATTGCGAACCAGGGGGATGTGACAAAGCAGCTTACGCCGCTGCAGTTGCAGAAGCTCCAGCAGTGGTACGTGACGTACCCGCGACCATTGACCGACGAGCTGACGCTCATGCGGACGATCTTGAGCTACGCGCCGTATACGACGCACGCCACGCACGCGTCGCCTGCATTGACAATTGCAGCGATCCGCGAATGGTTCAAGCGCCGGCGCGAGCGCGAACGCCGTCGGTTTGTATTGCACGCGATCGAGCGCGGCCGCGAGCCACAGGCAGCAGCCGACGAGATCCAGTGGCGCATGGAGCAGCGCGTCGAGCGGTTGCGTGCGACTGCGGACCTCCATGACCTCGTGAAGGAGGTCGAGCGCGTCCGGACTGACAGCGTGCGGTTGGATGCACTCGCGACTGCGTTTGCGACGAAGCGGAACGTCGAAGCGTTTATGGCTGCGTCACAGACTGCGTTGCTGCCATCCAGCGACAGTGTTGGGCCGATTGGACGGTCGAAGCGGCTGCGGACAATCGAGACGGACGCGAGTGTGAAGCCTGCTTCCTATAATGAAGTTGCTGCGCTCCAGCGCCGGCTCCAGAGTCAACTTGCGTTGCCGCACTCGCGTGCGCGGACCGTCGCATTGCAACAGGTCGTCGATGTGTTGCGGTCGGTGGCGATTGCGCCAGACGTGCGGATCCAGACAAACGTCGTTGCGGATCTCCAGCGTCTGCTTGAGCAGTTTGTGAAGCCGACGCTGTTGCGTGCGACGACAATTGCGTTGCTCGAACAGCTTGGGATGCAGCGCCGCACGGTTGTTGCTCCTGTTGCAATTGCTACACACGACGCTGACGACGATGCGGTTGATCGGAACAACGCGCGGCCAGTCGCATTGCTGCCACGCAAGCACGACGCGCGGGAGGCAGCAGACGCTGTTGCGCCACCTCCTCCTGCGTCTGCATCCGCGCCAGCACCCGCAGCGCGCGTGTCGCGGCGGGGGAAACGCGAGAAAGGACTGCGGCCGATGAAGTTTACGATGGAACAAGTCACAGCGCTGGAGAATTGGTTCCAACAGACGTACAAACCGACGCAGCAGGAGATGGAGACGTACTTGGCGGCGCTGAACGCGCCTGCGCTCCGGGATGCAACGAAACAACCACTGGACGTGAGCATGACGCAGCTTCGAAGGTGGTTCAACAAGCGCCGGTGTCTCCGCCGACCGCCATTTGCGTTGATGACGACCGCGCAGCAGCAGGACGTTGTTGCTGGTCGTTCGGGCGACAGCGTCCATGATGTAGGGAATGCTGGTGGCGATACGGACGAAATGGGGGACGATGGCGATGACGATGATGATGATGATGGCGCTACGAACGCCTCGGACGACGGCGATAGTAGCAGCAGCGATGATGATGATGATTCGCACCACAATGGCAGTAGTGCGGACGAACGCGACAACGTGTAGTAGCATATCGAATGTTGATTGCTAGGAGAGGATCGATACGCATTTGAGGAAGGATTGTAGATGCAGCAGTATGCGTGATGCTGATGGACAGAATACATTGTTGCCTCGTAGCTTCGTTCGTGTCTCACTGCCTCTCGTGTGTGTCAGCGCTTGCAGTGATGTTGTCGACATCATCGTCAGTAGCATAGTCTGCGGGGTCCTCGGGTGGTGGCAGCCCACTGCTGGCGTCAAACTCAGTCTGTGTGTAGTCGTACGCGTCGAAGTCATTTAGGTCGACTGTTGGTCGCAGCGACGTTGGCTCGTCGTTGCTTGCGACACTGTCCTCCTCCGCCGTCGGCGCTATAGGTTCGATTGCGGTGCCAGTGCTCGTGTTGTCGGCAGTGCCGCCATCGGCTTGCAAACGCCGTGCATCGTTCTGCTCGTGCTCGTGACAAAACAAAAAGTTAGCGCATTGCCGCCATACAAACATTGGGAGCTTACTGGACACGACGACGCACCTCGTAGCTCACTTCAGCATCATCTGTAGCATCAGAAACAGCGGGTTCTAAAGTGCGGGCGTTGTGGTGACTAGCGACACCGGCCGCCAGGTCGTCGTCCTCAGCCAGCGAGCTGCTGCCAATCGCCATTGCAGTGGCGTTCACATCGACACTCTCACTGCTGTCGTTATCTGTCGCTCGACCATCTACTGCGTCACTGCCGTTGCAGTAGTCCTCTGCTGCGTCGTCTACCTCCACCTCCTCGTTGTCCTCCACTCGCTCGTGAGTCTGTTCCATCACGTGTTCGTTCGTGTCGTCGTTGTTGCTAACGGCAGCTATACTGTTGACAGCAGTAGCTGCTCTGATGCCGTCGTTCGTGTCATGTGATTTCACTGCTGGGTCAAGTTCTTCACTGTCGTGCTTGGTGGGTGTGACGATACCAAACTGCTCGAGTGCACTGTCGAGCTGGACGTCTGCGCTCGACGCAGCTGATCGCGTCGTCGCGTGGTGACCGGCAGCAAACTGCAGCACCCAGCGCGTAAACTCGGATTTGAGGATGCTCTGCCCCGAGCTCTTGTTGAGTTCGCGATACGCAGTGAGCGTCACGCCTTCGAGGTCGTCGTCCGATGGCACAGCGCCGATGCCCGAGAGGACGCAGAAGCCCCTCGCAGCGCACAGAAACGCGATCGTCTAGCAATGCATGTGTGTGAGATCATCGATAGAGTGGGTAACAGCGTGGTCAGTGTCTGTTTTTCTGTTTTTCTGCTTTTCTGCCAGTGCTGTCGTAGCCACGAGCAGCAACGGTCGCACCATCTCATCCATCGAGATCTGTTCGGTTGCGTCAAAGTCGAGTGCGTCAAAGATCACTACGACACACCAGTGGCACGTACAGCCACGATATACAAATAGTGAACGGCGGTGTCGATGTATACAAGTACATGCATGGTGCTATCTAAACATGGATCAAGTAGTAGTCACGCACATCCTGCTTTCTCGAGTGCTGGCGCTGGACATACGATCACGACGCCACAGATGAACGCAAGCGCGTTCACACTGTTGTTGTAGATCGCACGCACATCAGCCAAGCGCAGTTGTATATAAATTTGTGAGGCATCTGCTTGCCATAAATGCTATCGAAACACATAATGTGCGTGTGATGTAACGACGAGTTCATGATGCATGGACGCACATGCCGTTGGTGCTGCCGAACGCAGTGATGATCTTCGTTGCCCAGTCCTTGTCGTTTGCAGGAAGCAACTCGCTGAGCGCAGTTGCATCGAGCCCAAAGTCAAGGTCCTTGTCTTTGTAGTCCTGCAGCAGCTTCTTGGCGCTCTTGAACTCCCCTTCAATGTTAGACAACGTGTCATCAGCATTGAGGCAGCGAGCAGCCTGAGTATACTGGATATCAATCCGCCATCTGGCAGTAGATAGGTAAGTCGATACATACAGGATGACATTCGCTCAAATGGCGGCACGAGCGGCACGTGTGCCGATGCGGTCGTGCCCATGGTGCTTGCTGGTTTTGCGTCGTGATTTTGATTCTGTACGTCGCTTCATGCTCAAATCATCATTTTCGTGAGGCCCTCGTTTGAGCATATGCAACAACTGAAAATGCCATCACTCAAAACAAGCACAAACGCAATCACACAGACCAAGCAAACATGTCGGCGCCAGCAACAGCAGAGCTCGTGCAAGTGTGTGCGCTCGAGGGCCACCGCGATCGTGCGTGGCACGTCTCGTGGCGCTTCGACGGCAAGCTACTCGCGTCGTGCAGTGGCGACAAGACGATCCGTATCTGGGCACCACCAGCAACTGCAGCAGCGCACCAAGACGGCAAGTGGGAGTGCGTCGCAGTGCTCGAAGACGCACAGGGCCGCACGATCCGCGCGTGCGAGTGGTACGTCTGCAGCCGCATCTACCTTCTAGTTTCTCTCTCTACGCTAACGTGCTTGTCACCTCTGTCCAGGTCACCCGATGGTCGGTACATTGCGTCCGTGAGCTTTGACGCAACGACGGTCATTTGGGAGAAACATGGCGGAACGTACGAAGTCGTGTCGTCGCTCGAAGGGCACGAGAGTGAAGTGAAGAGCGTTGCGTGGAGCCCAAGTGGCGCGTACATTGCAACGTGCAGTCGCGACAAGAGCGTCTGGATCTGGGAAGCCGATCCCGATACGGACTTTGAATGCATTGCGGTCCTCCATGCGCATACGCAGGACGTGAAGTTTGTCACGTGGCACCCGACGGACGACATTCTGTTCTCTGCAAGCTACGACGATACGGTCCGCGTCTGGGCCGAGAACGACGGTACGATTTGGATGATGCTCCATACCAATCGACTGGACAGCGGAGAGTGACTTATACTGAATAATCTCTTGTATCCGACTTTCTGTAGACGATTGGTACTGTACGCAGACGCTCACGGGCCACGCGTCGACGGTCTGGGGGCTTGCGACCGACCCAACTGGTGAACGCATTGCGTCAGTGTCAGACGATACGAACGTCATCATCTGGCAAAAAAGGGCAAACGATACGAGCAGGTTGGTTGATTAAAAGACCAATTGGTTGTGTATGCGGACTTGTATTAATATTATATGTATATATATATAATTAATCAATATAACAGCGACACGCAGTGGACGCAAGCAGCGACGATCGCAGGTGCGCACGAGCGCGCGGTGTTTAGCGTCGACTGGGCGCAAACGGGCAACTTGCTCGTCACGGGCGCGGCCGACGATGCGATCCGTGTGTTTTCGCCACGCACGTCGAATGGGGACTTTGTATTGGCAATTGAGCACAAAGCCGCACATGCAAGTGACATCAACTGCGTCCGTTGGTGTCCGGAAGCAGCAACTGCCGTCGATGGACGTGGTCAGCGGTCGCTACTGTTGGCGTCAGCAGCAGACGATGCTGTTGTGCGCATCTGGCGCTTTTCGTGGACGCCGTAGCAAATGATTACGGAAGATCTGTATTGGGACAACCATTTCGGAACAGAATGAACGAAATGAAACATACGTTGCAACTTTCCTTGATGTTGCTCTATGTCTCGTAACAAATGCGAGTTTATGCTAAAATATTCGCAACTTGTTCCAACATATCAACAGAAGCACAAAATCTCACTGATCATACGGACACATAACGAGACACATTGACGAATGACTGCGTCGTCTTCATCTGCCGAAGCAGCAGCACTGCTGCCAATGGAGCTTCGTGGCGAGCCACGCTGGCTGCACTACAAGGATCGCCACGAGCACTTGCCGTGGACGCGTGCAATTGACGAGCAGCTTGTTGCGCTCGTGACGCGCTCGACTGCAAGCGGCGAGCGCTTCCCAGTCGGCGTCAATTGTACGTACCCACCATTACGTTGTATGCTCTTGCTCGCTGTCTGTCTGACATACCTGCTCTCTACTACTATTACTACTACTACTACTGCTGCTGCTGTGCTCGCCACCGTACACAGGGCTCGAAGTAGCGCGCACACTCGGGTACTCGCCTGTCGAGTGTGTCAAGCGCTACGCGCTGCTGCACGCATCGAGTGACCACCACCCGCCGTCGTCGCCATTATCGTCTGGCACTGTCTACAGCAGCAATCGCTCGACCGAGTGGCAGCGCCATGCGGCGATAGCTGATCCAAACACGCTACCGTCCGTACCGTTCACGGGCTTGAGCATCAACAGCAGCAACGACAACGACGACGACGTTGCGTCCTCCTCGTCACCAGAACGTCAGTCGTTCAGTGGCTTCTCGACGCCGTTGAATTCCCCCAAGCTCAGTTCACTCGATACGTCGGATGAATTGAGCGTCGGGATCCTCGGGTCACCTCGGTCCCCGCCACCATTTGCAGTCGTACGGTCGTCTCCACCACAAGAGCGCAATGTGGATGCAGCGACAGCACGTACAAGTCCGCTGCAATGGGACGCATCGTCGCCACGCAGTCGCATCGGCGATATGAACGAGAGTGAATACAAGTTTGTAGCACCTCGGAGTCGCAACGGCAGTCGCGTGACGTCGCCACGGATGCTGGTGCGTTTGTTGTGGGACAGACGACGTGTAACAGTGCTGATATGTCTATGACATCCTATCTTAGGACCATCCAGCGAACATCCTCCATCACGCGTTCAAACCAACGCCAGTTGTTCCATTCGACGACAATGCAACAACAGCAACAGCAACAGCAACACCACCAGTGTCTGTGACGTCGCCGCGCATGATCCGGACACTGTCAACGAACGGCGGTGCGTTACGTGCGTCCATTTGGCTATTGAAAGAGCCAGGTTGTGGACGTTCTAGTCGCCTCACACGAGTGGTGCTGCGCTTGCTGACATGCAGACTTTCCATTTTTGAAAGACGACGACGTGAAACGCGCGCTGTCGAGTGCGTCGTCGCCAGCGTTCGTTGCGTCGCCGCGGCAGTTTACGATCCAAACAACAACAACAGCAGCAACAACAACAGCAGCAACTGCAAACAATCGACAGCTGACGTTTCTCCAGCAGCAGCAGCAGCAACTCCATGCGCAGTTGCTCAAGATGTCGGCGACGATGTCGTCGTTCCATAATGACAATCCATTCACAGGTACGTTTGACGATACGAACTGACTCTCTCTCTCTCTCTGTGGAATCGTCTTGTGACTATAAAACCCCCAACAATCACTAGGATCGTTGACGCAATCTGCACTCGAAGACGCGTTCTTGGACATGGCGGGTTCGCGTCTCGATGCATCGAGGTAGCGTCTCTCTCTCTCTCTCTGTCTCTCTTGTCAACTCCACAACGAACTGATGTGTTTGTCAACCTGTAGTGTGCTCCTCAGCAGTCGCTTCTCGATGGGACCACCACCACCTCCGACAGCAGCACGCGTCCCCCAGTCGCAAGCGCAGCTCGAGCGTCTGCACAGCCACCCACCACTACAAAACACACGTGACGATCGACCGGCAGCGCCAATTCAATTGTCCGCATCACGCTCATCCGCTACGACCGACGCTGCGCCGTAGGTGATGCTCGCGACTCAATCGGACATTGTAGACAGAGCATTACGATGTACTTGTACAATAAGCAAAAGCGCCAACTCGTGATGCATATGACGTTGATGGATCCACCGTCTCTCTCATTCTCTCCTTCTCTCTCTCTCCTTCTCTCTCATTCCCTCTCATTCTCTCTCTCTCTCTCTTACGCTTTCGACTCAATTGCTTTCGACTGTTCGATCACCCGTCGGCGCTTTGCGTCTTCGCCTTCTTTGAACTTTGCATACCCATACAGAATGCCGCCGACCATCCCGAACGTCACGTAGATCGCCGTGTCGCTCTTGAGCGTCTCACCGAGCAACAAGACGCCAATGAACGTCGTCGGGATCTTGTTGAGCCCCCCAACGGTCGCATACGTCGTCGCAGACGTCGACGACACGCACCAGAACGACGCGAGGTTCAAGCCCACGCCGACGACGCCACTGGCAAACAGCAGCATCACAAAGTGCAAATCCCCCAGCAGTGGATTGCTCCAGACACTGAACGCTTCGCCGTTCAGGACCATCGGTGGCGCTAACAACGGCAACGAGATCAAGTTGTTGTAGAACGCCATGCCAAACTTCGAAATCTTGAGGGACGACTTGGCAGTTGCGAACCGCATGTACAGCACGTACCCCGCAGTTGCACCGCAGTTCAGAAACATCCACAAGTACCCAGTGAGCGTCGACGCAGTCGCTTTGCCACCCCCGACGTCACTGTACGACGACATGATGGCGCCCATGAGCATCACACCGAGGCTCGCAAGTACGAGGATCCCGACCTTTTCGTGGAACAAGCGCCACTCGCCAAACACGATGATGATGTTCGTGACGTTCTTGAAGACCGTGACGATGTGGATCGGTAGACCTGCGGTCGCCTGTGTCCCCGTGTACAGCATCGCAACGAAGAAGAAGGTGACCGGAGCCCACTTCTTGGCGGTTTCGCTGTTGTAATTGTCATACGTGACGAGCTTCTGGATCTTCGCGAGCTCGAGCACGAGGACTGCGATCGCAGCTTGCGCGAGCACGATGAACATCTTTTGCTCAAACCCGTAGTACTTGCGACCGACGAGGTACCGGTTCGTGAGCACCATGATGTTCGACATGAGGCTGTAGACGACGCACGAGAGGATCGACATGAGCAGCGACGTGCGCACTTCCTGCTTCGCCTTGTCGCTCATGGCTGCTGCTGCTGCGTGTGTGGTACGGAGGGGGATCGAATCTCTCTTGCAAGTGATCGCTTGGCGCTCGAGGGATTGATGCGAAGAGCTCCAAATTGCGACTGCTGCTGTTTGCTGACTGTGAAAAATGAGAGGACGATTACCGATATACCGGTACTGGTGTGGCTTGATGTGGTACACTAGTGGTACATTTTGGATCGCGAAAAGACGTTGGACATGATGCTGGCAAAAGCGCTGCGATCTGCAGGTTGTGCCGCTACCATCTTTGCAGCACCCATGAATCAGCTCGCGTTCAGCATACGCCATGAGGACAACGAGCTGCGCAGATCGTTTGACAGCGACAATAGCGTGACGCACAGGCGCAGCAAAATCGACAACACTCGCGCTGCCAAGCAGCTCCATGTTCAGTTTGCGGTGCAGAACGTGCCACCGTCGCCGATCATGTATCAGCGCGCTACCAACAACAATAGCAGTCATACGAGCAAGCGGACTGTCAGTGATGCTGCAAACGACAAGCGTCGAGCAGATAGTGCTTCACCAACAAACCTGCAACAGGAACAACCACAGCGACAGTCGCATAAGCGAGTGGCTCGCACAGCGGTAGCAGCCATTCCGACAAAGACAGCAACCCACACCAGAACGCAAACGCATATTACACGCAACAGCAGACGCACCAAACGCACAACAGATAATCAACACCAGCCACGCAGCAGCAAACCCAAAACCCCACACTCCTCTCGCAAGCCCGCGTGGGATGACGATGTGCGGCGCGCTGCCTCGGTCTTCGACGCAACGCTTGGCAAGTCGAGTCTCTTCCAGCCGCGCGCAGGCGACCGCAAACGAGAGCTCAGCGGCGAAGCGCAGCAGCTCCACGATCGTCCGACTGCACGCGTGCACCAGCAGCAACAGCGCCACAGACAAACGAACAGTCGACACTACACACCACCGCCTCGCGTCATCAAAAGCGCAGTCCCTAGCGCTTCACAAGCAGCGCCACTGCCGCGCCGACGCTCCACAGACTTTGTGCGCCGCAACATGGAGCGCGTCGCTAGTCACTTGCTGACGACGCCACCACACAACGCAACAGCAACAACAACAGCCGCAGGCGTACGTGGGAACGTATTCGAGCGTCTGTCCAAGCCAACGACACCAACGTCGCTGCTGCTGCGCACTGTGCGGCTTCGTGATGCAGCAGCAAGCGTACAAGCACCCACCTCGCCGCTCCAGTCAATCAACGAATACGACAAGCACCACGACACGAGCAGCGCGCAGGCACGAGGCGGCAGGGCGTCGCCGGTGTTGCACGCACGATCCCCACAATTCTCGCTCCAGACCGACGCGCCTCCTGCCACAAGCGCAAGTCCAAACCAAGAGTCAAGTCCTCACGCGGGTCCGCGCCGTCGTGTGAAAGCATCGTCTCCTCCTCCTCGCACTGCACAGTCGCCTCGTAGCATTACAAGCAACAACGCCTCCTCTCGCAGTCCACACAGCAGCATCGACGCTAACCAGCAGCACAGTTACGCAGCGCGTGTGTTTAGTGTCCTCGATCGGTCGCAGCGTGGTCGCATTGGCGTGAACGAGATCCTCGACGGCTTGCGACTCCTCAAGCTCCCAGCGACGCACAACCAAGTCTGCTGTCTTTGTAACGACGTGTCGTCTGCTCTCGCTACTGTACAACGTCTCACACTTGCCGCATGTGCTTTTAGGTCTCGGACTACGTCTACTTGATCCACGAAGGCGACCGCAATACGATCGATCGGGACGAGTGGATGATCCTCGTGGGGACGCTCGACGCAGCATCGCGACTATCGAGTGGCTTGTCGCCAACACGCGACAGCAGCAGCAACTACCACGAAGCGCTGGCGACGACCGAAGACGCCGTACGCGACGACTTGCAACAGCAACAACGTCCATCGCTCTACGCTGCTGCTGCATCGCCACTGTCGCCATCATCGAGCGCGCGTGTTGGATTTGCGATGGGCAACGGCCAACTCGGTATCAAGCAGCTCCGCAACGTCCAGGACGAAGTGGATCATCAGCAAAAGAGCGATGCTCATAGCTCGCGCCAACATTTCGAGTCATGGGGGAAGGCAGAGAGGACGAATGCAGACGATTCAGTACTGGTGGTGCGTCGTGTCTCCGTCTTGACGGAACGTGTGTGTATCGATTTAAATGCCAGCCAAGGACTCTGTAGTGACTCTTTCACACACACACGACATAGCAACGCGAGAACGTTGGACCGTACGAAGCGCACGCACATGGAGCGACCACAGTAAAGTCCCGACCATCACACACCCGCAACGATCGACCGAGTGGCTCCGTGCACGACTCACGCGAGATGACGCACGTGCTTCGCGACGCGACGTCGGTCGTCTACAACCTCAAGGTAGGAGTGGTCATTGCCCTGTCAGTAGCTGTTGGAGGATGTGGAAGCGGGTGTGACGTACTACGAGCTCATACTTTCTTGTCTGTAGGCGTCGCTCTTTCCGCTCGTTGACCACGCAGATGCGATGCTCCAAGCGATGCGGCAGCGCCATCGTACAGCAAGTTCCCACCTGTCGTTGCTGCTGCCACCACAGGCACTACAAACGATCGCGTCGCACTCGGATGCGCTTGCGTCCGCGATTCTGGACGACGTGTTGCTCGTATGTAGCTGGCACTTGGGATCGTACTGGCCACTTGCTTTCACGACTGACTTGCTGGTACAATAGGACACAGCGCAGTTACTGAACGAGCACGAGCGCCGCGCGAGTCAGCGCTGCGTCGAGCTCCAGCACGCGGATCAACTCGATACGATTCTGCAGCAGATCGCACAGATCGAAGCACACGAAGACGCACTCATTCAGCAGCGACTTGGACTTGCGTATGACGCAACGACACCGACACCAGTGTCGACCACACAGCTGGCGTTCATTACAAAACAACCAGCGAGTGCAAATGCTGCCACGAGGTGCACTTCAGCTCCTACGAACAGCAGCAGCAGTCCCTTCACACCAGCCGCAGCGCCGCCGCTCGTGCTGCCGCTCAGCGTTGTCATGGCGATCGACTGTGCGTCAGCAGACGCTCTGCGAGAGCCAATGCAAGCGGCGACAGCAACAGTGTCGGACGCAGTCGCAAACGATCTCCAGGGCCAACCACAACTTACTCCAAGCGACGTCGCGTACGTCTCGACGTCCGTCCTACACGGCCGTCGGTACGTTGCGATCGAGAAGCGTCGACAGCAGTTTGCGCGCCATCGACGACTCGCCGAAGCATCGTTAGCAGGCACTGGCATGGACCAAAGCAGCGTCATTGAGATGTACGCTGCATGGCTCGATGGCGCAGGCAGCCAATTCCCTTTCTGGTGTTGCTGCTGCTGTACTAACGCACACATACACGCATAACAATCGATTGTTCGATCGCATTTTTAGACTAGCCGACATGCTGCTCGACGATCTCCTATGCAACGCGAACGCCGAGTTACAAGGAAGCGTCGAGTCGCTCGCAGACACACTCGTCACAACGTTGCTCTAGTCTACTTGCTACTACATTTTTCTCTAGTACATCTCCCCAGCGACCGCATGCTGCGTTCTGGTCACGATCGCCACTCGACGTACTTGCGACTGTCACTGCGCTGTTGGACAAGCACGGCGCAAATGTCGACGCTTGCAACATGCTCGGCCAGACAGCGCTGCACGTGGCGCTGCTGTTTGGCCACGCGGACGTCGTCACGTGTCAGCTACAGCACGGCGCAAACCTAAACGTACGGGACAAATTTGGGTACTTGCCGCTGCACTATGCGTGCCTCGGCTTCTGCACGAGCCGTTACGATGCCAGTGCTGATGCAAATGCGACAGCAGTTGCGGTCGTCCAAGCGCTGCTTGACGCTGGCACGGCGTTCGAACTGATGGATGGCAAGTACGTCGACTTGCGCAAGCACCGACGACCGCACGAGAAGCGCGCACTCGAGATCGAGCGCATCCTCGAAGACGGCTTTGCAAACACGATCGCACCAAAGGCGCTCACGACAAACGCTGCAACTCCAGCACAGTTGCTTGCGACGCGCGGCCACGTCGACGGGCTGCTGCCATGGCACTTTGCGTGTGGCGCTTGCAATGCTACTGGTGTCCCAACCCTCTGTCTAGACGATGGCATGACTAGACAGTTTAATCGCAACGGCGCAGTGCGTGCTGCGATTCTGACGTTCTTGCAAACAACCGCAGCACTCAAAGTTGACTTGAGCATGCACGCAAACAAGCGCATGACGGCGCTGCACTTTGCGCTCAAGACAGATAACGGAGGCGCGAACACTGCTGTGATCGGCGTGCTCCTAGCGACCGCGTGCTGCCGCGCGCAGCTCAATGATGTGCACGACGCAATGACGATCGACAGCCTCCCGCCTGTCTTGGAAGGTTCACTAGTCGACGTATCGACTGCGAGTATTCATGCAATGCGCTGCTACGTCTCGTCGCGGTCGTTTGACGGGACGTACCACGTCATCCTCCCGAACGGCACGCACATGGAGCGAGTGCGCCGCGACGAGATCCAGCCGACAGGGGCTATTGATCGTGCGCTAGTAACTCCAGCCGGGGGCTGCATGCCAAAGCACCTGCATATTGCAGAGAGTGCATTCTCGGCACTGCACTATGCCGTCCAGACAAGCGATACACTGTCGTTGCGGCTACTGGCGCTGCCTGACATCTCGCTCACACCCGATGGCAGCGGCGTACCGCTACTCGAACTTGCACGCGGAGCGCGACGATCAGCATGCGTCGTCGCAATGCTCGAACGCCAGCAAACAAACGTGTTTGACGCAACGCATGATGGGAGCACAAACCAGATCGCGCCGTGTAGCTTACTGAAGCTCCTGCACGCAGAAGCGATGCAGTTTGCAACGCTAAACGAAGGTGTCGGCGTTGACACGGCGCTCATGGCGACGGACGAACACATGGAAGGGAACAAATGTAATCAAGTGTGAGAGGCAATACTGTCACCAAGCGCAAAGAGAGAGAGAAAGAGAGAGCTCGACATTCAGTGAGATTAGTGCATTTGTTACAAGGCGCTACTACAGTGTTGAACACTGTATTGTCAAGACACTCGAGGGTTTCCTATAAGCACTGCTGACGCAGTCGAGTCGCAGCGAGTCTCTCTCTTACGGTAACACACTTGCTTGCATGGATGCAAGTCGTTTCTCCGTGCGCATGGGGATCGTTGCATGCAAATCGATGCGGTCGTCAATGACGCGGCGCTCGAGACGAATCGATGCGACAACGCGATCAACGAGCGAGTCGATGCACTCGAGTACGCACTGGATGATCGCTTGCTCTGCTGCTGTCGCGTGTTGCAATGTGAGTTGATGCGCCAGAACTGACTCGGCGCACGATGGAGATGCAATCGGCGACGTTGGTGTTGTTCCTACCGCTCGGACAAACGGCTCGACGCGCTGATGGTGCGTTTGACGTGACGCACATATGATGCGGCGACAGAACATCTGGAGCACGACTGCTGCTTCATGACGGATCGTTGAGCGCGCGCAATCGACTGCAGACACCAACATGTGACGTGCAGGAATCGACAGCGGCAGTCTCGTTGCTGTTGCCAAGTCGATTCTGTTTGGCTTGAGCACAAAGTCGAGCGGCGTCCACCACCCAAGGACTCGCAGCGCTGATACCAGAACTACTGCTGCAGACGTAGGGACGTCCCAATAGAGCGCGCACACCCACGCTGACATTGTGAGGTCGAGCCAGTACCACAAACCGTCAGCACGCGCATGTTTGCTGCGTCGTGTGCGCTGTTGCCACAGTGTCCAGTGCAATGCTGCGTGCGAGACGCCATCACGCTCAATCGCGATGATAGCAGCAAGCGTCTCAGTGTTTGGCACGACGACGCTCGTGCGTGTTGTGCTGCGTCGTGGTGGTCGACGAGAGCGATGAATGCAGCGATGCATTGAATGAAAGAGAGTGAGTGAACTTGTGGCACACAGGCAGCAGTCGTGACTACAGCAAGTCAATACGAGACGCACTTGTTGGGGCATACGAGCGTTAATGCTGTCTGTTCGGCTTCCGAGAGCGGCGTGCCAGCCACTTTATATACTACGCGCGCGAGCTGGTCGATCGTGACGCTCCCGCTCTGTTTCGTATCAATTTGAGCAAGCGCAGCAGCGACCGAGATCGACTGGACGCTTGCACAAGTGAACAAACGATGGAGCAGCGACGCAAGTGCACCTTGCCAGCCGCTATTTGCAGCAGCACCATCCAGCAACAGTGGCGACACAAGCACAGTGCTACGACTGTTGTGACTGAGCGTATAGTCGAGTGGTGCAGTGTTGCTATTGCTGCATCTCGTTGCGGCGACTGCGTGTAGCGTTTGTAGAAACTTGTGCGTAAACGCACGCGCATCGTGCGCTGCGTCCAGCATCGCCGTCGCTCGTACGGTTGTCGCTGCGTCAATCTCCTCGACCATCAAGTGAACGTCGCTTATGACGCTTGTATAGCGTTCATTCGACTCGCTTTGCAGCAGCAGCAGCGCCTGCAAAGCAACATCCAAGTGGCGCTTGGCGCCGCTCAAGTCACGAGCACGCGCCAACGTGACGCCGAGGTTCACGTGTGCTTTCCAGTGTGTCAAGTCGAGGCGCAACACGTTCCGAAACGCTTTCACAGCGTCCTCCAAGTCGTCGAACGTTAAGTAGATCGCGCCAATATTGAGAAACAGTGGCGCGAGGTCGCACTTTTCAGGGCGTAAGCTCAGGAGCTCTAGTAGCAGATACAGTGCTTCTATAAGGGAGGAGCGGTCGTTTGTTGCCAGCAATGCGAAAGCGTCACGGCGTGCTGTTCGCCATGTTTGTTGTGTCACACGCTTCGGTTGGAATCGCGTGGCGAAGCGATGTTCCTCGAGCGTCAGGAGCTTCATCGTGTAGTTTGGTCGTGCCTCGTTCGCTAAATACGATCGCCAGCGACCATCCAGTGGTTGTGCTACAGCATTAGCTGTCTTGCGGCATGAGAGAAGCGCTGCGTGGAAAGCATCGAGCGCTGCAAAGTCCACAAATGTGTCGACAAACTCGGAAGGTGTGAGGTTGGAGCTGTTGTAAATAGCAGCAAATAAATGACCGTCGTCTGTCGTCAGTTGTCAATCGCTTGTAGTAGAGAGAGACAAAAGAAGGAAGAGGCGATTGTAACAAACGGACGCTACGATAGCAAGCAGCGCTTGGCAGAGACGCCAGCCAGATGTAAAGTCACTGAAGCGCGTTTGTGCGTGTTCGATACAGTGTTGCGATGCGTTGAGCTGTGCGTAAGGACGGTGTCAATAGCAACGGATGATAACACATGCGGTTTGTACACAAAAGCAGCGACACACAGCAAAGCGACTAGCATAGATGGAGCAAAGGACGCACGGAGCGTGCATAGAGGCGCAACGCATTGCTTGATGAGACAAAATCAAGCAGTAAGAGCAACAGCATTTGCTAGCAGCATGGTGCAACATGAGAGAGAGAGATAGAGAGAGAGAGAGAGAGAGAGGGGCCAATAATCAGTCCATGCGATAGAGGTTCTGCCACACACTTAGAGCTGCAACTGCGTACGATGCGGTCGATTGATCGATGCGATTGCAGCTTTAGCGATGCAAGCGCAACGAGTAGACGCTGCACGATGACGCGCAGTAATCGCAAGTCTGTCGATGTGGTAACGTCACGTCCACACAGGTCACGCTGTCGTGAGCGACAAATACTTGCAGCATTTGTGACATTGTATTAGCATCAAGAGCGTACGTGTTCGCATCACGCTGGGTCGTAAAAGTGGATGCAGCTGCAAGAGTTGCCACGTGTGATGCGCAGTGCCGACGAGTCCGTTGATCTAGATGATACAGACACATGAGCTACAGTGAGAATCGCATACAAAGCCAAAGACTGGCACGCCACGAGCAGCAACAGCGACATGATATACAACGCACGCATGAACTCGCCGAGAGTCGCCACAGCGCATGCTCAATTCGTTTTGCTGGATCTG
>JAADXH010000739.1:0-17502 GCA_023337595.1 Globisporangium camurandrum | reverse complement strand
AGAGAGAGAGAGAGAGAGAGAGAGAGAGAAGAGATAAACGCACCGTCGTCGTCGTCGTTCTCAGCAGAGACGACGACTTCTTTCAACTCGACGAGGTTCCGATGGTTGAGGCACTTGAGGACTTTGATCTCGCGGATCGTCGTGACCGGTAGCTGCGATGGAGAGAGCAAGAGAGAGCAAGAGAGAGAAAAATGTTGTAAGCCAGTGACAGTGGTAAGCACTACAAATGATGCGTTGCCGTACGCCTTGGACTTCATTGAGACTGCGGATCTTCTTGATTGCGACGACTTCGTCGGTCTCTTTATTTTTTGCCATGTACACTTGACTGCACGTGCGTGTACGAAGCGAGCAAGTGTGTGAGATGAGCGTCATGACTAGGGACGTGATGACCATCGCTTGGTTTGTCCACTCGACAAACACGACAAGGAAAACTCAAGCTATAGAACGTACCCGTAGGTACCTGCGCCAATGCACTCGATCTTCTCGTACGCATCGACGCCACGCGTGCCCCAGTTGTGCTTGGGCAAGTGGAGACTCATCGCTGGCACAACGACTGTTGTCGTCTGCGAATGCTCGTTCGTTGTGTTTTGCAATTGCCAATACAGTTAATATTGTGCAAGCAATATTATCTTGCAAATATATTTTGCAAGCATTGATTGACACAACTCACACATCCGCAAGTTGGACAGCGTGTGCACGCAGCAGCGATGAGCTTTCTGCGCAAGGCGTTCGCGTCCGTCGAGTCGGCGGTCCTGTCGTCCAAGCAATGTACGTTGTGTGTTGCAACTATCAGTCGATGGGTAACATAATATCGAAACGCGCATGTTGACACGTTGTGTCCACACACGACATGGCAACCGTTGCAACGGCAGCTCCTGCTCCTGCTCGTACTAACACGCGCTCACCTACACATTGTGCTGTATACACGCAGCACTTGGCATGCAGCTCAAGCTCGCGCCAGAGAAGGACGTGTTCCTCTTCACGAGCCGCAACGCAACGCGCAACTGGGTGGCATCGAGCGACCGATCGATTGGCGGTGCGATCGATGCTCCAAGCACTGGTGTTGCTGCTTGCTGGTGTTGCAATCGACTACCCACTGACTTGAAATGCTTGCACAGGCAACTCGGAGTGCAAGTGGGGCTTCTACGGCACGCCAACCGACACGGACGCTGCACCAACTGATCCAGCATCCGACTCGCGGGGTGTCATTGCGCACGTCAACACGGACGATAGCGTCCCATCGGGTATGGACTTTATAAACTGGATGCCGTGCAATTGCTTTGTGACTGACACGCTGTACATCTACGCTAGCGGTGTTCACTGGCCGCTTGAGCATGGCGTGTCAACCGACTGAAGCAGGGATCATCCGCAGTGGCTACTGCGCCGTTCGGACCGCAATGCCCACCGGCTTGCTGCTGCATGGCTACAAGGGCATTACAATGCGCATCATGACCGACGGCCGCGAGTGCGTGTTTGTGTATCCTAATGAACTGCAATTGCTATCGACTGACGCGTGTCGTGTGTCGTAGGTACCGCATGAACGCACAGATGGAGAGTTGGAACCCGCTGAATCTCTACATGGTACGCATTGTCTCTTGCTTGCTGCACACGTGGCTGCCAGTGTCTCACTGGCTCTTTGTGGATTGCGTAATCATTAGGGATTCATCCGGACACCGGCGAACGAGTGGGTCGACATTGAAGTGCGTTGTTGCTGTGCACGGGCTCTATTGCATGCATGCATTTGTTTATTTGTTGTCTACTGACTTGGATTTTGTATTCTACACATTTGCAGCTGCCGTTTGAGCACTTTATGTTGACGTCCAAGGGGTATTACAAGTTTAACGACCAGACGACACTCGATCCATCGAAGCTTCGTAGTGTACGTCACTCTGTTTGTCTGGCTGTATGTTGCTCTTTGACATGTGTACTGTACGTGCGCCTGTTGACTGAGTTGTCTCTTTGTTTGCGGTTGTGGTTTCTGCTCTTTAGCTCGGATTTGCTATTGCCGACCAGAACGAAGGTGACTTTGAACTGCGCGTGCAGTGGATCAAAGCGGTCGCGGAGCTCGAGACACCGAGTAAGCGACGTGGAGAAAACGGCGACGATGACGACGACGATGGGATCAGGTACGAACATATTGCGTTGTTTTTTGTGTTGCATGTTTTGCTTGTTTGTCGCTCGTCTTGCTTGTTTATAGCTTGTCTTGTTTGTTTTGTTGCTTGTTTATTGCATATCTTCCTTGTTTTGTTGCTTGCAAGTTGTTTGTTGTCATTTTTAACTTGCGACTGACACGTTTGTTTGTGGTCAAATTGTCGTTTGGACAGTTCCGATGGCCGTCGCGGCAAGCGGTTTAAGAAGCCAACAGACCTCGTGATCTAGGCAGTTGGACTGTGTGTTGCGGCACGCATGTTGGTAATTGCAACAACAATGTCAAAGTGCATGCACATACGATCATGTTCAGTTGTCACACAGTCTCTCTTTGTTGTTGTTCTCTATCGCGTCACGGTTCGCTTGGCGCTTCTCGCTGTCTCTATCGTACTCTCTATTCAACCATCCTACACTTCGTCCTCCCGCAAGAGCATGTTGGGGATGCCGTCAATGATTGGGAACTCACGGCCGGATTCCGGGCACACGAGCTCGCCTTTCATCACGTGCACTTCGAGCAACGCGTGGTGCACTTTGCGCAGCACTGCGTCGTCAAGCGTCGCAATGTCGGCGTCTGCGAGCTGCGACGGGAGCCCTTCTGCGACATTGAGAGTCGTGGCAGCAGCGACAAACGCTGCCCAGTCGATCTTGCGCAGCATCTTGCGGATGAACTCAGGCTGGAAGTCACTCGCGACAACTTCGACTGCTTCTGCTTTGATGCGCAGCGGGAAGCCGTTCTCGACGCCCTTCTTGTTGCACATGAGCATGTTATGTGTGATGAGACGCATGCTGCCTTGTCTGTGCGTGTACGTGTGTCTGGATGGTGTCGTAGGCAAAGCTGCTCACGCGGATCGACAGGCAGTGTTGTCGATGCTGCAATTGATGGCAATGTAATGTTTGCTTGTTTCTGGCCAGCAAATGGAACGAATGTATTATTGTAGCAATTTGTTGCAAATATATATCGTGTTTGCCATACCGGTACACTTTTCACTTCCTTCAATTAATCACTATCAAGACACTCGCTACGAGACCTCCACCGAACTGACGATCGCTTACTTATGCATTCACGCCTTGCTGCGTTACGCGCAACGTTTTCAGCCTTGTGCAAACAGCGCATAGAACATCAACAGCAACACAATCGTCACGAGGCCACCAAACATTGCAAACACGACGCGCTGCTGATTGCGGCGGTGCTGCTCAGCCATCTGCTCCTCAAAAAACGACGACGGTCCGATCTCCAAGTCGGGTCGCACGAGGTACAGTTCCTCTTTCTCTTGTTCCGTCAAGCGACTGTGGAACATACGTAGCGTTAGTATACATGCGGGAGAGAGCGCATAACTCCTACAAAGTACGAACACTCGCACGTACCGCGGCGCGTCACGAGTTGCACCGACGCTGTGGCTATGTGTAAACGTGCCTGTCGATCGTGGTGCCGGCGTCAAGCGACTGGTCGCAGCAGCGCTGTCATCGATGTCGCTATGGAGCGTGAACTCGACCGACGCGCTTTTCTTCATGCCGCTGCGGCCGTCGCTGCTCAGTGGACGCCGCGGCGCTGAGCCAAAGCGCAGGATCGAGTGTCGACGTGCACGACCGTCGCTGCTGCTAGTACTACTACTGCTGCCGTAGTTTGTGCTGGTGGTGGTCGCTGCAGGTTGCCAGGCACCCCGCGCTGCTCGCGTCGGTGGCTGTGGCAGCGATGGTGACGCGATGGGCGACAGCAGTCGTGACCGCACGCTCAGTTGCTTGCTATCGCGCGACAGTTCGTGTGGACTGGTGTCGGAGCGAGACGTAGCTGCTGCGTACGTACCGCTGTGGCGTGCTGGTGCTGACCGAATCTCGCTTGGGGGCGGTACCAGCTTCGTTGGCTTCTGTTCAATGGCGCTATTGTGATTGCTCTCAGCGAATGGAGATGTGGATTGTCGACTCGTGTGCGAATGTGGCAAATGAGGTAGCGCCGGTGGCAGGTCGGTTGCCGTCAAGTGTCGTTCGCTCAGTTTGTGATGGTTGTTGTCGCTGACGTCTCCTTCATCTGGCTCCAGTGGCTGCTCTGGTTCGTGTTGCTGCTGTTTCAAGCTTGTTGGCGCGTGTTTAATAACGTGCAGCATGTGCGCATCATTGTTGCCATTCGCAATGCAGCCGTCGCTGTTGCTGAGGTCGTTGTCGAGTCCAGCGTTGCAGTCGCGCAGGCGCTCCATTCTCTTGCTGCGTGTTTGTTTATTGGTGTTCAATGCAAATGCGAACAACAAAATCAGGTCGCTCAAGTCATTACTAATCTATTACCAGACAAGAAAAATTCTCTAATCAGTTAGGATTACCAAATACATTGTTACTAATCTGATTCTAAATGTACAATCTGCTCTTAGTTTGATGATAACTATATCGAAGATAAAATTGAGTTTGCTCGAACTGTGGGCAGTGTATTTTGGTGTTGATGATGATTTCGGCGACATTCGGCTCAAACACAGGCGGAACTTCAAGGGAACAACAAAGTCAGGGTACAGATATGTTTGAATCAAATCGAAGCTAAAACAAGTAGCACCGGACTTGACACCAATATGCACAAACATACATTTAACACCACTTGTGAACATCAAAATCGGGTCGACCAAAACAAGATACAGTATATCAATCAACACTGCTATTTAGTATCAATATGTTTTGGAGATTGAATGTGCTTGAATATTTTGCAATGTGCTCCGTCGAAATTCAATACATAAGCAACACAATCAGGTCTATTTAAGCACATACTGTGCATGTATTTGAACAAGTGAAGTTATAACAACTTGGCAAAAAAGGAATTGCACCGGATAAGATACCATTATGTACAAGCATAGTTAACACCACTTTCGATAATACAAAACTACTACTCCGATATTTGATTTGCAATCTGTCCTATGCTGGTGTGACAACTCTAGATGGTTTTCGTTTGCTCCCACTGAGTGTGGTGTGGCGACTAAAACCACATTTGTGGTTGTTGGGGTATTCGTGAACATTTGAGGGAATTACTAGGGAATTTCGTTTTGGTGCAAAAACAGACTGCACTTTGATTGCGAGTATCACAAAACAAGCAAATAGTTGTTTTGGATCAAATTGATATGGGCGGTTTCATTTGTATTTGAACATAACGAAATCTAACAACTTGACAAAATGAGTGACATGGGGATTGATACGAATTTATCAATCGTGTTTAGCACCAATTTCGGTTTGACCTCGATCAATTTGACGTTGATTAGCATCAAATCGACACGGATAGGTGCTTGAAACTATTATTGCCCAAGTAGAAAGGTGGCAATGTTACAAAATTACCAAACATTTCACCAAACATGCATGATGTGCTAAATTTTTAGTACATGCTTGACACCTATTTTCTCGCGTTCAAGTGATTTGCTTTCAACTAGCAACTGATATGTATAAGTCATTCTGCTGCTATTAAATTGTTTCTGGACACGAATTTGATTTACGTGGTACAGTAGGCATCACATAATACGTAACAGTATTTCGCTATTAACAGAAAGGAGATTTTGTCGTGATCGCCTGATATGCTGAGTTGCACCGTGACGATAGTAGTAACTTACTACTAGAACAGGATAGAGCGTCACCAATGACCGTCTGATTTTGTCAATCTTGAAGGGGAATCTAAATTGGTAGTTTTGTCGTACCTGTATTCGTGACGCACAATCCTAAAGCAATTTCGATTTTGAGGGGTTATGATTTGGCACTCGTCATTATATTTGTCTCTACTCTGTATGTCTGACACCCGGTTCAATTGTTCCGGCACTTCGGCTTTTTAAGGTTCAAATATGCGCGGATATTGCTTGTACTAATGTCAACAACTGTACATGAAAAACGAGTCGTTATTGTATGTACTGTATTAGGTTCCAAATACTTTGTACCTGCAAAACTTGTCAAATGGTCCATGAAAGTCGTCATTATAGACAAGGTACAGTAATAGAACCTGCAGATGTGGAACAATCACAATTTAAGAACGCAAGATTCTGGAGCAAAAAACAGCATACAAAACCAAGTACTACGCAGTTATGGAAGATAAGAACATAAGCACCAAAACTGCTTGGCCTAAATCAATTTGTACAGGAACACATCCAAAAATGAAAAGATATGTACTCTGCTGTATGAAATGTCAACAAAATACATATATTCGCTTATCTAGCCTCGAAAGATGAGACATATTTAATACATTTATATACCATACATTGTGCTGGTGTCATTTAAATATATATTGAAAGATCCTAACATATAAATATATATAGTTTTTTAGCTGTATTTCGATTTGAAAAACAAACGCAAAATCATGTTCCTATTATGGTTCTCTAAGTGTAAGTTGTTTATGTGTGTGTACTATCTTGCATTTTTATATCAAATGGTCCATGTACATGTTGTGTGTCCTATCGAAATATTGTGATTAAGTTTTGACTCCACTTTCGAGTAATTCGCAACACGGATCAATCAAAACAATATTCATACATATATATAAGGTGTCCGCGAGAGGACACCGTGAGACTACCCAGGATATGACCCTGGGGTCGCCTAGTTGACGATGTGCGTCACAGAATTTGCGTCACTCCCATATTTGCATGCGTATGTAGTTGTGTCTGGATTTGCAATTAATCACAGCACGACAACAAATGACTGATCGCGGTCGTGTGAAAGCGATGGCTACTAGACAGATAGCTCGGCGGGAAACTCGACGGGTGACTTGTACGGGTAAGTTTACGGGTATGAAATGCCTGCGAAGTCAGACACAAAACCCACAAAACCCTTCGTTAATAGTGTTTAGGCATTCCAGTTTGGGCAGGTTATTTGCATTGCACATAGGTATCGGATTTTTTTATACTACCGCACTTGCAAGTTTTTTTTGGTATTTTGTACCAAAAGGTCCATGAAAAGTCGTCGTGTACTGTGAAAAACGTAGTGTTACAACCTTATCAAAAGCGCTTGTTCGTGCCGAGTGTTGCGCCGTGACGCCACTACCGCAACGACATCGTCATGGCAGGTCATGCGCTGGACTTGCGGAGTTTGGAGGAAGAGCTCAAGAAGCTTGGCATCTCGATCGTCACGGGACAGCAGGACACGGTCATCTCGATTCAGATCCGTGGCCTCGCCGGCAAGGCGCTCGAGCGCGGTTTACGACTCACCGATCAGCTGCTGCAGGAAAAGGTCAAGAGTGTACTCAAAGCGCATGCGCACCCTACGACAAAGATCTTTACGGACCCGACATTCGGACCAACTGCATCCGATCGCAGCGGCGCTGCTGCGATGTGCAAAACGGGACTCGTCGTCCCATCCAAGGGCGGCTCGCCGCACCAGGTCAAGGTGCTGGGGCTCCTCAAGAGCGAGAAGATTCGATGGGAACGACCAGTGTACGCTAGCGAAGACGACGAGGATCATGAAAACGACGATGAATGGTGCGTGCGTGTGTGCGCTAGTCGCTGTGTCTAACCAACGGTGCCATCATGACTGTGGGCTGCTGCTGTAGTTGGTGTCTCTATTGGTTTGAAGACCGAAGCGCTTACGCTAGTGTTGCGCCTGCGCGTACAGTGATGAAGACGAGAGCTACCAACAGCACACGTCGCTCTCGACGGAGCGCGTGTTTGCACCGCAAGCACAGCTGTTTGTCGACGGCGTGTGCTCGGGCGACGTGATACAGGGCAATCTCGGCGACTGCTGGTTTTTGAGTACGTTGCCTGTGCAATGCAAAGCGCAGTGGCGACTACACATGAGTGCACTGTGACTCCTTTTCTTGTCCTTATAAAGCACTGACGCACGCAATGGGCTCGTGTCTGTACGTGTGTGTGTGGAATGCCGCAGGTGCACTGAGCGTCGTCGCAACGCGCTTCGACATACTGCAGCAGACGTTCTGGCACGGCGACAAGTTTAAAGCGAACGGACTCTTTGTCTGCCGCTTCATGAAGGTATGGAGACAGCAATTGACGCAGCGACAGAGAGCAGTAGCTATTGGTCGTCCAGCTTTCTGCAAAGCTCACCCATGCAATTTCCATCCGTTCCTACCAACACAGAACTTTGTGTGGCACTACGTCGTCATTGACGACCAGCTTCCAGTCTTTGGGTTCTCCAAGACGAAGCAGGGCAAACCGTACTTTGCACGCTGTCGCGACCCGAACGAGCTCTGGTGCGTATCGTTGATCGCTATTGCTTAGCGCGCGCTCTTTTGCTCTGTGCTGTCCCTACAACGCGCACTACCGACACATTGGCACGTAGGGTATCGCTGCTCGAAAAAGCGTACGCGAAGCTCCATGGAAGCTACGAGGTGCTCATTGGTGGCTTCGTGGACGTCGCTCTGAACGACCTCACGGGCATGTGCTCGGAGCAAGTGATCCTCAAAGACGGGTACCCAGGCTTTAGCGAGAGTCCATTCGCGCCTGCGCGACCCACGGAGCTCCATGGCGACGCGTTCTGGCGCAAACTCGTGCGGTACAAAGAGTCAGGGACGCTCATGGGCTGTTCGATCCAGCCGCTGCCGACCGCGGGTGACAAAGCTGTTGCTGCTGAATCGAGTGCTGGCAACGGACTCTACTTCAAACACGCATATGCACTCGTCGACGCTGCGACGATCAAGACAACGACGCACGACGTGGTGTCGCTCGTCAAGCTGCGTAACCCATGGGGCATGGGCGAGTGGGTGCGTCTACGTAGCGATGACAGTGTTCCAGACTGTAAAGCGTTGCTGATTTAACACACACACTCTCTCTCTCTTTTACACACACACACACAACAGACAGGTCCATGGTCCGATACGAGTGACGAGCGTGTAGCTAATCAGGACATCATCGAACAGTTTTTCAAAGTGTTGAAGCGCACCGTCGGTGCAAACGCGACGAAGCGACTGTTTCTGAACGTCACGCGCACGGGCGACCTCGTTGTCGATGAGATCGCACAGGACGAAGTCATCGACGTGAATACGAACGACGGAACGTTCTTCATGGCGTTCGATGCGTGGATGGCGTACTTTACGCATTTCTTTGCCGGCATCGACTTCCCGGACGCGTGGCACGGCCGTCGCGTCGAGGGCATCTGGACCGACGCGACGTGTGGCGGCAACACGACGCGAATCACGTGGAGCAACAACCCGCGGGTTGCGCTCACGCTCGAGACGCGCAGTCGCGTGTTTGTGTCGCTGAGTCAAGAAGATCCGCGTGGGAAAGCAACCGCCAAGCTCGTTCCAATTGGCTTCCACATCTGTTCGCTCGTCGCGCCAGTGACATCGTCGATAGCTGGAGGAGGAGGAAGAGGAAGTGACGCGACTGTCAATAAACTCGAGCTCAAGGAGCCACTGGGCAAACCAGATGTGTACTACCGACTCTACAAGGACAAGGACCGTATTGACTACCAGAAAGGCATACGCCCTGAGCCCGTGCCGCCAGCGATCATCCCTGGCTCGAGCATCGCAGGCGTCGACGACGACGGGACGCCACAACCCGCCTACACGTTCAAACAAGCCGTGTCGGTATGATATTCGTAGTTGTAACTGGACGGTCGTAGTGGTCTCAGTCGAGGCGTTGTTGACTCTATTGGTGCAATAGGTCGACGTCACGATGGAGCCAGGTCGCTATTGTATCGTCCCCAGCATGTACATGCGCACGGTGCGTTTCGTTCTGCACTTCTCGTCGTTGCTCGTAGAGCACACAACCCGATAGCCACTTACGCGACTGCTGTGTACACGTGACACCTTCCTCTAGGACAAGGACACTGGGAAGACAAACACGGGGAGCTTCTGGATCTCGGTGTACGCCGACACGTCAGCGTTTCGTCTCGACGGCAGCGAGACGATCGCGGAGGAGGAAGAAGGCGACGGTGGCGATGAGAGCGCAACCACCAGCCGCACAAACAGCAGCAAGTCACTCGTTGCGCTGTCGGTCACGCGCTCTTCATCGACCACTGACAGTAGTTCTCATCGCGCTTTGAACGCAAGCGTGTCGCTGCCATTGACGACCGACAGTGCATCGACGATGGCGACGCGACGCAAGTTCGAGGACGCACGTGACGAGCTCCTGGGTCTAGCGAAAACCAGAGGCATCGGCCTTCGTCAAGTCAAACTGGAGTTTGCAAAGTCGACTGTCCTCAAACGCGTCGACTGTCGCCGGAAGCTCCTGGCGCTCGGTTTCAAGACCGACGAGCTCAGTGACGACAAGCTGAACGTGCTGTTTAGCGGCTTGGATGCTACGAACAGCGGCAGTGTGTACACGGACGCACTTTTACAGTTATTCGAGCGTGAGATCGAGGAGGATCAGATGGCGTGTGACGTTCCAGACGTCGAGGACGACGACGTCCCAGAGAAGCTCCACCAAGACGGCGTACTGGAAATCAGCGTCTTGGCGGCAAAGGACCTCGCGCTAGACGAGGATGGCGACGACGCTGTTTTGCTGCGGCGCCATCGTCAGAATAAGCAGCACACGCAGCACACGCAGCACATTGTAGACGTTGCAGCGCCGACGTTCAGTGCCAGCGCTCTCGCACGTCGCCAGCAGCTCGTGCGTGCGTTGTGTGAACAGCACAGCGCACTTGCAGCGGAGCTATTGCCGCTGCTGCGCTGTTCCAGTCTGCTGCCGTCCGACGCGATCAACGCGCTTCGACAGCAACGCATGACGATGAAGAGCACGCTGCCACGCGACGCAGCGACGCATTCATTTCAATACCAGCGCACAGGCGTCACAATGATGACTGCGGCGACGGCAGCGACGCCCGTGCAGACGTTCTATACGCTGCTCGAGACGATGGCTGCCGCCGCCAATGACACTGGCGATGCTGCTATCAGCACGACAGCCCATAGTATAGACCAAGCAGCCTACACGTCGTTCTACGACAGTGGACGCGCATTGCGCGGTTCGATCTCAAGCCCTGTCGGCACGAACCGTCTGTTCGAGTCAGCGACGAACGCTCCAGCTGACAACAGCGTGCTGTCGATCTCTGCCTTCACACCCGAGCTGCTGCACAAGACCGAGCGCATGCGCACGCTCGAGCACAAGCGCCGCGAGCGACTCGTACAGCTGCAGCAGCAAAAGCAGCGCGCACTGGGCGACTCGACCAAGACCGCAGCGCTGCCGCGTTTGCTGGGCGGTCGCAAGAGCGGCTCGCGCTTTACGAGCTGCGTCGACTGCAGTGCACGCATCGTTGCGACCAGCAGTCGACGCAGCGACGCGTCGCCGTCGTTCGTGTGCGCAGGCTCGAACTGTACGCACGCATTCTGCGCGCCGTGCTTTGCGCTGCTGCCGACGAAGCAGCGCTTCTGTGAAGACTGTTTCCAGCACGAGCGCGCACCGCTCGAAGCGCTGGGCGGGCAACTCCGCGCGCTGCTGATCGACAAGATTGGCGCTTCGAGCGAACAGCGCGCGGCGCGTCTCGACGCCGTCTTTGCGTCGTTTGACACTGACAAGTCTGGCACGCTGAGCGCTAGTGAATTTAACACTGCGCTTGGTCAATTGGACATCCAACCGCCACTGACGATCGACCAGCGAGCGTCGTTGTTGCGTCAATTCGACACGAATAACGACAACGAGATCAGTCGAAGCGAATTTTGCGAGTGGATTCTACAGGACCACGTCTGGAGTCCATCGCACTCAGTAGCTGCGTCGTTTCGCGATCAGCAAAGCGACGGTGCTGGCGCTGACCGTGTGACGCCTGCTATCCTCGCGTCGGTGATTGCGCCAGCGCTCGATGCGATCCTGACGGCTGCGTTTGATGCGTGTGCGTTCAGTGCTGCAACGCTGCACTGGGTGGCAACGCGAACAACGACGACGCAGCCAAACAGCGTGCAGGTGTCTCCTGTCGCCATGGACGCTAGCAGCAGCGCACACAGCAACGACGAACACGGCGTGATCGTGTTTATGCGCACGATGAACTTGGCGCTTGCGGATGCAGGTGATAGCAGCAACAGCAGCAGCTGCAGTCCGACGACGATTGCAGCCAACATATTTGCGCACTTTGACGTCGACCAGAGCGGCTGCATGGACGTCGCAGAGTTTACGACGCTCGTGCGGTCGCTCGGCCTGTCGCTCAATGCGCATGACGCACAGCTATTGCTGCAGCGCATTGCGAGCACCGCGCCAGACGGAGCAGCGAGCACAGCGACGTTTGTCGCGTACGTCGAGCACCTCCTGATGCAGCAACGCACGCACGGAACAAGCGGCAACGACACGAGCTGCAACGTGCAAGAGGCAGCAACTCGAGCGCAGACGCGATCGCTTGTCGACGTGATTGTCCAGATGGACGCACTCGTTGCGGGCGACGCACAGAAGCGCGAGCAGCTCTGTGACATCGTCCAGCAGCTCCAAGCGCACATGCGTGGCACGGACGTCGTCGCGCTCTGCAAACAACTTCGTGATGCAATCGGGATGTGCGTGTCGGTCGCGCAGCTTGAGCGACTCGCACACGCTGTGTCGTTCCGTGAGTTCCATCCTGGACCGACTGCGCTGGCGACAGCAGCAACGCCAGCTGTGCACACAAACCAACTAGACGGCGACGCTTTGTTGGAGCTCAAGAGCAGCGGCGATGCGCTCAAGTGCGTCTTGTTCTCTGCACGGTCGACGATCGTTGCGCAGCTCCGAACGTTTGATCTCGAAGCGGTTTGTCAGAGCGTCCAGTCGTTCCTGGAACGCCAGAGCGGCGCAAGCAGCAGCGAAAATATCTGGCAGCTCGTGTTTCAATGTACATCGACCGACGCAATCGACCAGCACGTCTTTCTTGATCGACTCGTAGCAACTGGCTATAGCATTGGAGCAGCAGGCGACAGTACAAACGTCGATGCAAGTCCGTTGCTGCAACGACTGAGCACGAAGCTCCACGTTGCGCTTGCACTTGACGCTTTGCGGGATCAAACTACTGGCGTCGTAGCGTTGAGAAGCTCGAGCGTCGACTTGAATCTCTTCAGTGTGTTGCTGCGGCTGCCAGCGATCGACAGCATTGAAGTGTGCTTCCAACAGGCGCTACGGACGTTCGTGCGGCTATGCGACGGCCAGCAGCACTACCTCGTGAGCGTTGCGCTACAGCCAACGAAGCACCTCGTCGTGCGCGTGCGCGAACCGATCGTCAAGTGCCAAATGGACTTTGTCTTCGCCAAGCACGAGTACGCGCACGCAAACTTGCTCGCGCACTTTCCACTCGTACAGCTTGATGGTAACAGAGACACCAGCGACAGCAACAGCGCCATGACGCGCGAGCGGAGGTTTGTAGCAGCGCCAACTGCGCTTGCAACGGCTGCGTGCTACCCAGACGTCGACCGAGCGATGCGTGCGCTGCTTGCGCGGCTGCGTATTCGCACATTGACAAACGCAGCAGCAACACCCACAACGGTTGCACAACAGCACGTGCTGACGCTGTCGCTCACGCTCGTCGAGAGCAGTGCGTTTGTTGCAGCGCTGCGTGCGCTGCTCGCACAAACGAACGTGCCGTTCTTCTGGTGCGTCACTTCGACGCTGCTTGCGTTTGCGATCGACAGTGCGATGCTCGAGCAGCTTGGCGCACGGAGCTTCCCGCACGTTGTCGCACAGGCGCTGCTCCGGTCGTCGTCGCGAGCGCTCGTGTCGCTGCTCAAGTATACGAGTGCGTCGCTCGCTGTCCGGTACGACGTCGTCGGTCGCGACGCAACGGTTGTGACAACGTGGCGCGACTTCCAGGCAGCGCTCGCAGGCCATCACGATACGTTTGCCGTCGTTCAAGTATGTCCCCAGGGCGACGTGTTTACAACTGACGTCGATCGTACCGGTGGCAGCGCAACTGGCGCAGCGACGTGGACGTGTACGAAGAAGATCGCACTGCGCGAGCCCGCGTCGTGCGACGCGCGCCTCGACCGACCGGTCGTGTACACCGACACGGTCAAAGTGTCGGCTGTCCCGGGCAGCGATACGAGCCAAGCCGTGACGTTCGTGGTCGACGACGATGCCGCCAGTAGCAGGACGACGACTCGTAAAAGTGATCCGACTGCTGGAAGTAACCACTTTGTCGTGCTGAACGTCCGTAAAGCGCATGCGTCCAAACGACATGAAGCGCCGCGTCTGTACTGCACTGCGTACGATCCGTTCACGTCGTGCGAGTACGCGGTCGACGGCTGTCCGCCGCAGTGGCCTGTCGACTTCTTTGCTACTGCAGCGTCCAGCAACAGCAATAGCACTCGCAATAGCAATAGCAACGTCGAGCGCACGTGGGCGGCGCTGCTCCGGACGATGCGTCTTGGCGCGCCACTGACGCCAAAGCTGCTCATCAAAGTCTTCAACCGCCAAGCCAAGACCGAGAAGCTCCTGGGCGAGTGCGAAGTCTCGATCGGCTCGACAATCGCGCGCGACGGCCACGTCGTCACTGACTGGTTTGCGCTGCAGCATCCGCTCGATCGTACACGCGCTGCTGGCGCTGTGCACGTGTCGTTCCGCTTTGACGTGCAGAAAGCCAGTGCGCTTGCAGTCGCGCTCGTTGATGACAGTGTCGCTGCGCGGCAGCGGCGCAAACGCAGCACGTTTGTATCGGTAGACGCCAGCGCTGCGGCGCTCACAGGTACAAACGAGCAAGCGCCAGCAGCTTCAGCTCCAGCGCTGAGTGCGAGTGATGCCATGAATGCAGCAGAGACAGCAGCGCGGCTGCACGACCTACAGCAGTCGCTGGGTGCAACAGAAGCTGCAAAGCGTGACGCAGTCGAGCACGTGCGTCAGCTGCGCGCACAGCTGCAACAGGCGTCTGCCAGTGCAAACGCAGCAGCAAACAACGAAGCAGCGCGGTGGCAGACGAAGCTCGAGCACGCGCTGAGCGAACAGCGGCGACAGCAGGACGAACACGCGAGGCGGTATGAATGCCGTGCTGGCACAAGCGTTGCTGTCTACTTGCTTGTCTTCTATTCAACACTGACGTAATCGCATGGGGATAATGTGTGTCTATACATAGCGTCGCGGCACTTGAGACAGAACTCTACGCACAACGCGAGCGCGAGGCGCTGCTTCCCATACCACCGTCGCCTTCTGCTACAACGGCGGCATCGAACCTCAAGCAGGCGTCGCTCGGAGCAAACGCCTCGGCGCACGACATCCTCGCAGCGATGAAAGACATCTTGGGGACGCGATGTCCCGAGCGGCCGTACAATGGACTCAAGAAAGCGCTTGCTGCCGTGACTGAAGTGCCTGGCAAGGTGCGGACTGTGTTGTCGCACGCGCTTTGCAGGGCTCGCTGCGTGGCATTGCGTCTTGAGCATTGGCTCTGGCACACTTACATGTGTGATGTGTGGGGGCGTTTGTTTCTCTTTTGTAGGTCGCGTTCGCAGCATTTGATGACGTGCTGAGTGACTTTGGCCTCGCACTGTCACTCGACCATCGCAAGACAGTTGCAAGCATGCTAGACCCAGATATGCGCGGCCGCGTGAGCATCGAAGGCACGTCGTCGTCACTGTGTCCTATCGACGATTGGACCTCCGTTTTGATTGTAGGCAGATCGCTTGGCGTACGTGCGTGCGTTGCGAGCTCACGTATTTGTTGCTGGATGGCTCGATCAGACTTCTTCATCAAGCTCTGTGGCGATGCTGACGCGTACACGAGCATCCCCCCATCGGCGCGCTCCCGGCCAGTCGTTGAAGCGCCACACTCACCTGTCGTTATGGTACCGACACCGCCTACATCAGAAGCAGGGTCGCCGGTTCGGTCGATCAAGGTGCGATGCTGTATGATAAAGTGACGAGCGTCATGCTGTCAGTGCTGTCAGTGCTGTCAGTGGCACTAACGTGTGCGTTTCTATCGACATAGAAGCAGCAGCAGTTCGATGCCACAGCAATGACGACGATAGGCACCAGCAGCAGCAGCACTGCTGCAGTACCCGCGCCGTCGCGAGCGCGCAAGATGAATTGGAAAGAGATGAAGAAGTTTCTGCTGCTCAACTTACCGGAAGGCTGGGAAGCGCGGTTTACGGAGAAAGGGCGGCCGTACTTTTGCAACCACGCCGAGCGATCGACGCAGTGGAAACACCCTAAAGCAGAGATCGAAGTTGCGTTCAAAGAGTGGCTCCAAGAGAACGGTCAGAGCTTTACGACTACAGCAACAACGACAGCAAGTCGACGCCTATAGAAGTCCAGTAAGCAGCAGGGAGTGCGCCAAAGAGTTGCCAGCTCATTTGGACAGCAACGTAGCGCTCGTCTGTACAATAGAAACAACTTTTCGCCTTCCTCTTTTTATCTCTTTCACCTACACGACCTACAGTGCATACCTCTCAGCAACCAAGAACGCGACGCTCGCGAGCGCTAAGCAAACGAGAGCACTGCCAAGTAGTGCATTTGCAAACGGCAGGCGGTGGTGCCACTCGTCACGGTAGTTGCGGTACATCGCTGGGTTTGCTGCGTGTGGTGACGGCAGCGTCAGTTGCTCGACGTCGGACACGAGTGCTGGCTGTCGGCTGCTTGCGTCGCCGCACCACGCGTCGATCTCGGGCGAGCTGGTGCAGTCGTCGAGGAATGCATACAGCGACTTGGTCTTGATCGTGAAGTCAGTCGCATCTTTCTTGTCAGTTGCATAATAGCAGACTTTTGGCGGGGCAATCGAACATGTGTAGTATGTGTGGCTATTTGCACCTGCGTTCGACTGGGTGTCCATGACGGCGAGCATCGCACTGCGGCAGTGCCGCCATACTGAGAGTGAACTGTCGGTCGCGCTCTCACTCGGCTGCACGTCTGCAGCAGTTGCAGTCGCTGCTGAGCTGCCACGAGTGAGCTGCAGCAACACGACGTCGTCGCCATTCAGGCACGCGCGCACGGTGCGTGCGTCACAATAGAACGCGTTGAACTTGGCAGCGAATGTGCTCTCGTACGCGATGCGCGCTGGTGCTTCGAGCACGCTGATTGCATTGCCGCTTGCGAGTAGCACGAGAATGGTGACTCCTGCAGCATTGAGCCATTGCTGCCTGTCGTGCGTGCTATCGATGTTGTACGACACAAAGGCAATGCATGCGAGTACGGGTGCTGCTATGAATGCGACAGTGTTCCAGCACGAAAACGGCGTGCGCAAGCTCGGTGCAAACATTGCGTCGTACGCATTTTGCGATGTCCATACCACCAATGCGAGGTGCGTGAAGAAGAACGCAACGATTCCGACCTCTGCCACGGCTATGAGTATCGAGCCGTAGCGAGGTGCGAGGATTGCAAGCGAGGATGACGCACTCTGTGCTGCTGACGCTGGTGATAATGGTATGCTACTAGACATTGGCAGCAGTGTCCGTGTCGAGTCGTCGGACGTTAACGGAGCCATTGCTGTGCTTGTGCTGATGATAGCTGACCTCAGCGAGTTTGGCGAGTGATTGCCTCGATGTGTAGCGCGGCGCTTGGAGTGCGAATGTGAGCTGCTGCTCTGCTGGTTCTGATGT
>JAADXH010000738.1:0-17509 GCA_023337595.1 Globisporangium camurandrum | reverse complement strand
TTCAGTTTGGTCCACGCTTCCAAAACGCAAAAGGCAAAACCTCACCTGTCATTGTTTATCACTGCATAGGAACTGAAAACTGCAAGAAGTGATATTTGTGTGGCTCAAAAACACGTTTCATATTGAGAGAGTTGACTGTACATAGCAATTTCCCTCTTGTTGCATTCTAACTCATTTAGTACAGATTATGATCTGAAAACGTGGTCGCCAATATGCAAACACATTGCGCCGCTAAAATACTACTCTGGTTCACAACCAGTGTCGCACTCTAAAAATAATCGACTTCGGGTGCGGTGCTTAGATTTGATATGAACCTCAGCCAATCAGACTTTAGGGATCAAACGTGAGTCAAAACGAGTCATGCTGCGTCAAAATCGACTTTTGCTTCAAAATCGGAATCGATTTTTGCTGGTCGATATTATACGACGAGAATACGTTCATATCGCAATCTACTTTGGAGCAAACACATAGCACTACAACAACGCATCGAGTGCACACGACAATGAGCGGACGACGACTACTGCTTCCGACAGCGCTGCTGCTGCTCATGGCAGCGCCACTAGCACGGAGTGCTGTCGACACACCGAGGCAGCTCCGCGGTCCCGAAAGTGACACACAAAACGAGTCGCCTCACGCATCACCATTGGTAATCAAAGCCGTTGCAGAAAACGATGGTAAGCTCGCAAGCGCATTCGACCAAGTGCTGGGCATGGTGCTCGCAGGACTGGCGATATTTGTCGCAGCAGGCGGCGGGATCGGCGGTGGCGGGATCCTCGATCCGATCTACATTTTGATCATGAAGCTCGACGCCAAGGTCGCGATTCCGCTCTCGAGCATTACGATCGTCGGCGGTGCGATCGCGAACTTGCTGCTGAACATTCGACGCGCGCTCGGACACTCGACACGGCCGCTCATTGACTGGGACTTTATCCTCGTCATGCAACCGATGATCTTGAGTACGATCTGACATGCTTTGAACTGTGTGCTCTACTCACAAATACTTCACATCATGACTCACGGCGCTTTTCACCATTCAGTTGGCGTCAGCTTGGGCACGTACATCAACAACTTAGCGTCAGCGTGGGTTCTCTGCGTCCTGCTCGTCGTCGTACTCATGGCAACTGGCATCCGGACGCTTCAGAAAGCGATCCGCGCAGGTCAGAAAGAGTGGTGGTTCCCAACTCACAGCAGTAGCAGCAATGAGCGCACACACTTGCTTGCTGCTGCTGCGACTGCGCAAGCAAATACACCCTCGTCGTCATCCTCATTAACCGCAGCTGCCGATATCCCGTGGTGCAAGCTCAGCGCGCTGGCGGGGCTGTTTGTTGGCATCGTCGGCTTGAGTCTATTGCACAATTTGGTGCATTTCGGGCACCGCGCGTGGCTGGCAACGCTTGTCGCGCTCTTGCCGTCGCTGTTCTTGCTCGGATTTGTGTATTTTGCGATGCGCAACGTCGTCAAGACGTTTCGTCAACAGCAGCAACCAACCTACAAACTCGCACAAGGCGAGATCGAGTGGACGCTGCACTCGATTTCGTACTTTCCGATCGTATCGATCGCAGCTGGCGCAGTTGCTGGTATGTTTGGCATCGATGGCGGCATCATCAACGGCCCGTTGCTGCTCGAGATCGGCGTCGACGCGTCGGCAGCGTCTGCGATAACTGCAACAACCGTGCTGTTCTCGAGCGCAAGTACGTTTCGATGTATTGCTTCAGTGATTGCGAAGGACTGACAAAGAAAATGATGTTGTATCTGAATATGTGTGCATAGTGTCGTCCGTCAATTTTGCACTGTTGGGGTTGCTCGACTACGACTGTGCAGCGGTGATGTTCTCGATTGGATTTATCATGACGCTCATTGGCCACGTGTCGCTCCTGCGCGCCGTGCGGCGCTACGAGTGCCCGTCGTTCATCATTTTTTCAATGGCGATCATTGTGCTTGTGAGCGGTGTTGCCATGAGCATCGAAAGCATAAAAGAAATCATGAGCACGTAGGGCAGAGAGGCGTACAGTAGTGCTAGTTGTCCTTACATCGTATCTTGTACATCGCAAGACGATACAGTGCATGCACAGTATTTGACAAAAGTTCAATGTGGCAAGATTGGTGTCTTTCAACTAAGGTAACAGCGACGGAAGGTGTCTGCGAGTACATGCGGCAGGCTGAGGTATGGTTTCGTTCGCTTAATATTGTAGCTCTGTTTATCATCAATTGCGTCAAACACTACCCATTGCGGTACTACCGGTAGGCATACAAGAGTGCATGGTAAGGCGCAAATGTTCGCAAGTCCTGTGTGGATAAAATTAAGAATTCCAAGCGGCAAGTGGTTGTCTTGTCTTGCCATGACAAGATGTTGTCTTTTCATTATGGAACTGTACCTGTTTCAGAATATCTATACAAATCATATGCTGTTCTACATACAAGTACCGATATTGTTATACGTAATATCTTTATGTCAAAACACCTTTTGCAAGCTCTCAACTTGGGCAAATTCATTTATCAAACGGGTGTCGGACAGTCATAGACGGTCGCTCAGACGGTCGCTGGGATAACGCCATCATTGTACTTCTGTCCCAGACGGTCACTGGCTGTAGATGAGACTGGCACATCCTGCCGTTGCAATACAAGATGTTAGATGCTTTCCTGTTTCAATATATAGCTGTGTAAATTCCCGTGCTTTTGGCTAAACATGTTTGGGTGAATGTAATCACATTTTTACAAATATGTTTTGCCTGTTGTCAATGCTACTGCTACTTAATGTGCGCCAACAAATATTGTACACGTACATTAATTGAAACGTTTTGCCAAATTCAGAAGCTACAACAAGATGAAAACGACACCAACAGCGCCAATCGGCACGACGACGTCTGCCTCCTCCAGCGCGAGCTCGCCCAGCTCGGTCGAGAACGCAGCCACCACCACCACCACTGTTATCAGCACCCGAAAGCGTCGATTCACATCCGATAGCAGTACCGAACAGCAGCGCAAACCAGGTGCACGCTGGTATGCGCTCCAAAAGGTGCGGCACGCGTGCATGGTACACGCATTCACTTCGATCTTGTCACGTAACAGTGCACTGTGCCGTAGCAGTGCTGACAGCATATGTGTGTGCATTTGACATGCGTCCGCGGTACGATCGACCAGGAAGCAAAAGCGCACCTTGTGCAGGAAGCGAAAGCGCTCGAAGCACACGTCGCGTTCTTGCAGCACATGCCGGAGAACATGTCAGCTGCGCGCGTACTTGCGCGGCTGCAGCGCGAGAACGAGCTGTTGCGCACTGCAATGAAGACCCAGCAGCTCCAGCTCGTCGGCGCACAGGCCGCACTCGCGCAGTTTACACTCGCACAGCCTGTTGCATTCACACAGCCAATCCATCTCGGTCGCGACATCGATGCTCGCAACGCAGCACTCGCAGCGCTGCATGCGCCACTGCTGCGTGACGCCAAGCAGTTCATCGACGCCCACACACAGTCGCTCGATGCGACACAAAAGTACACGTCGCTCGAGAAGGCGACGACGCCAAACGGCGACTTTGTCGTGCGCGTGCTCGAGAGCATGCCGCTACCAGGCGTCACGAGCGTCCGGCGCGTGTTTGACGCACTGCGGTTCTTCTTCTTCAACATGGATATCAGCCTTACCGAGTCGTCCAGTGAGCTCGTCGTGTGTGAACAGAAGCGTTACGAGCCAGTAGAGACAGTAACAGCAGTAGCAACAGGTGGTGGCGGTGACATTGCGCACCAGCGTCTGTTGCGCACGACCCGCAGTGGCACGCAGGTCGAGTCGAGTTGTGTCATTGCTGCTGGCTTTTATGCTGGAGGAGATGCGACTGTGAATGGTGCTAGTAGCTGTAGCAATGATAGCTCCCATAAGCATGATACAGCAGTGCTGGCAGTCAACGCTGTCGACTCGGACGCGCTGTATCCGTACGAGCCGACCGAGCGGCTGCGACAGGACATCTCGGTTGCAATTACACTGCGCACAGTGCCGCGTCGTATCGCACAGGTTCCTACCAGCAGCAGCATCACCACGGACGACAGTGCTGTCAGCAGCAGTGCGTCGACAAATCAGCCGGTGGACGTTGTCATCTGCCGCGCGTACACGTCGCGCCTGCATCGGTCCGACCTTCCAGTCTCGTCCGAGGTGCTGGACAACACGGTCGTCGTCGCCGACATGTGCTCGAAAGAGATCCTGCGCACAGTCTACGACGTCGTGCATCGTCTGAGCAACGAGTGAGTCGAGTAAAGTGAGGAAGCCGTCATCGAGTGGACTGAGGGGCGTAAGCATGGAAGCATCCATAGCGTCAATCAAAAAGACAGCTTTACAATACTGTACATGCAATACGCTACACCAACCTTTAGCGACCGCATAGTACCAGCCTGGAAATTTGAGATCGGGCAGCAAACATTGTACGAAAGAGTCGTACAAACGCTACATTCATCGCGAACAATCCTCTTGGACGACGCAACTCAGCCAACAGGAGTAAAAGTGACTTTGTCGCGAACAATCTCGGATGATGCACAAAAGGTCACGAATCAGTGTCGTTTTAGTAGTCCGGACTGTTGTCGTATATAGATAGAAAGTATAGGTCGCGAGTACTGCATTCAAGACATACCGTACTGTAATAGGAGTACGAATACCGAAATATACTTTTTTTTGAGTGAGTATGGTATGTATCTCAATGAAGTTGTCTTGCTGCAAGTTGCTAATGCCTTACAATATAGTTGGTAGTCGAAGCAATCGTTGTATACGAATGTGTACACATATCTATGGACGCTGATGCTATTCTTTAGTAATGGTCTAATATTTATCTCGAGCTTTTTGCACGAAATTCGTATGCATCGGAGCTCACGATGGATTGATCTTGCGCTACAGCACACACGACATGCTATTGGAACTCACTAATCGCTCGCGACAAACCCAGCTCCTGATCTTTACATAAAGCAAAGAGTCGCTTACACATAAGACATACTATAGCTGTACACGCTGTCGTTGGTGCATTTCGTGCCAAAGTTGGACCCAACTCTCGATGACACACTGTTTTAGATCGGAAGATTACTTTGGTGGTGATTCCAAAGGATGTAAACAATCCGTTCACTCGCAAAACGAAACATCATCGCATCATTCCAACCCACTCGATCCTTTTTTCTCGATCACTTTTCACGCATCAGCGCCTGCAAACACAATTGCTCGCTTGTTTATTCTCGAGCACACGCGCACACTTACTGCCAAGCCTAACAGCGACCATGGTAATCGACATGCCCAGCACAGCCTCACTCATGCTGGTCTCAACAGTTGCTGCACGCGTCTCCGCGGCAACAGTAGCGGCGACAAACAGCCCAGCATCGAGCACCACGAGCAGCAACAGCATGGCGTCGCTGCTGCTCTCCCCTCTGACAATCGCGACCAGCGCTACTGGCAACGCTTACACAGCTAACACGATGACACCCAAGTCAGCTGCTCGCTCCAACAAGCGCCATGCGATTGACTCGCACTCGCTCGACGAACACAAACGCGAGCCCACAAAAGGCGTCAAGCGTAAACCGCAAATGCATCCACTGGTACGTGTACCATGCAAACTCGCTTGCTAGTAGCGTCTGCTTGAACGTCGTCGTTGTTGGCTCTGTCGTTCGAGACACATCGACGCACATCTGTGCCCACACTCACACTCGATCCTTGTTGCGTTCGCACACACACAGCAACAGGTCCGTAACCTGCGCGATGAAGTCGAACGTCTCGAGTACGTGCGGCAGCGACTCCTCAGCAAGTGGCGCGATGCGATCTCTGATCCACGCACACTGCGCGCCGCCTGTGACGCAGCGCAGCAGCGCATGCTGACCAAACGTGTCGAAGCGACGCACGAGGCACTTACGACGCAGCTGCTGCTGCAGCAACTGCAGTTTGCGCACGTGCAGCACATGCTCACGGCCGCACCGCTTGGACGCCTGGCACAAACAAATAGCGACTTGCTGAGCCGCATGCACAGCCCATTGCATCTGCATGGCCACTTGATCGAGCGCATCGCACAGCTCGAGTGTCGCTTCGATCGCGCAGTGCAGTGCGCACCAGCGATCGCAGACGCGTTCACGCGAGACCTCATCGAGTCGTCGGCACTGTCGACGCTCGTCCCTATCTCCCGCACCAACGTCAGTAGTAGCGATAGCGACAGCAGCCATACGCTTGTTGCCAACACGTTTGTGTGCAAGCTCCCCGTCGCACGAGGCAGCAGCGCTTCCGAAGCGCTACAGCGTGTGTTCCAAGCAGCTGAAAGCGCGACGAAGCGTCTCCAGGACAGCAACGTCCTGCAGCAGCGACTTGGAATGCGTATCGACACTGAAATGGTGCACGAGCTCAGTCCACAACGGAGTTATGCGCACGTGACGCGGCGCGACGGTGTACGAAATGGCGCGATGTCGACAATTGCATGCGTCGCGGAGCGCGTGCGCGATGGCCTCGCGGTCATTGTGTGCGACTTTGCTGACGCCGACGAGTTGCTGGGACATACTACGACGACGTCGTTGGAGACGCTACTGCAGCGAGATGAGGATGGCGCTGGTAGTGAAGAAGGAGAAGACGGCGCAAACATCCACTTTGACCTGTGCAGTACGTGCGTCCTGACGCATCACAAAGAATCAAGCAGCGACTACGTGCTCTTGCGGCGGCTCCTCGTGTTGCGCTACAACCTGTCGGCCAGCTCGCCAGTGCTCGTGCACGAACTCGACCGCGTGATGCCGCTCGTGAACGGCGACTTGTTCATGGCGCTGCTCTGCGAAGTGCTCCAGGCAGAAGATACAAACGCTGGCGTTGCCGCCGTTGCGAAAGACCCGAATGCCTCTATAAGCAGCAATACTAGCAGCAGTAGTAGCAGTGCTTCGTTTGCCGATACAGTTGACAGTGCCACACTATCGCGCTGATATATCGGTCAATTGTGGATGATCGGGACTCCAGAATCACACACACACGCCGACGCACTCTCACTCGTTGTCTCGTTCGCGTCCACCCACGACCTAGTGCGTTCCATCGCTATCAATATTGCGTTCACATCCAATCGTACACGTTGTCTTTGGAAAGACGTCGTAGGATCAACGAAACCCCGTTGCCATTCATCTCGCTGGACGAAACAAAACCAGTTGGCAATGCTGCTGCTGTTTTCATAACGAACCATCTGTCATCTCGTGTGTGGGTTCACAATGTACGATTGCTGAATGGGCACGCATGGTGTTGATCCTGCGTTTTTGCGCTCATGCTGTCGACGTCATCTACTGTACTAGCTGCAAACACGAAGATGACAGACCCGCTCGCATGTTCTCCTGCTGGCGTCAACGCTGTGTTTCGTCCGTGCTCATGCAGCGACAGCAACAAGGTTGGAATCGTGTCGGCAATAGAAAATTCAGAACCCACTTTTTGGCAACCGATCGCCAGTGCAAACAACTGCGTTTGTACTTGCGTCGATGGTCACACACTTGACGTGAGTACGATCAAAGAATAAGATAGAGAGCAATGTATAGATACATAGATAGAGCGAGAGAGCAGGAGAGAGAGAGCATGCAAAAGAAAGGAAGACACGCGCCGCAACCTAGCAAGTCAAGATGCTGAGAAACCAAATCGACTGCCGTAAGCAGCGGTTGCGTGTACTTGTTCAAGTCTTGTTCACATTGCCCCTACCAAGCGCTACATCTTGAGTGATTTATGCACTGACAATCGCTCAAAAACAAAGTCTGTCTCGTTCGAAGTCAACATTGGAGCGTCATTGCCGCAACTTCCACTCGCATGCATGCACGCCAGACCGCAAGCGGACGCCTGACGACGTTGCCACTCGCTCGCTGTTTGAAGCAGCAAGCCTCTTACTTCGATCTGACTCGCACTTGTTTACATCGGGCTGAGGCTGATGCCACATAAGCGTCAGCAGCTGGTGTGATGACGCAGGCTCGCGCTGCTCATGGGAGTAACCCGCGCGATCGTGCTCGGACTTGGATTAAGAGCGTCGCAACGCGCTTGACAAACCATATGGCGACGTGCCACCCTGTTCGGCGCTCTGCGAGCCACACAAATGACACCGGAAAGCCGCAGTATACGCTCGACGAGATGAACGGCGCGGTCAGACCGCATGCGGCCATCGATACTCACACACGTGCGCGCACACGCATCGTGTTTATAGTCATAGAGAGCACATGCTGGACGTCGCAACTATGGCGTCTATATTCATAGAGAGCACATGCTAGAGGTCGCAACCGATGCGCTCACACCAGCAGCAGCAGTATTTGATCACTTCAGCGCCAGGTGGTGGAGCGCCTGTGCGGAATGCTGCCTACATGCACCCAAAGTCGTCATCACGCTTCCGATCGATTCAACGAGTGCATCGGACGGATTTTACCTCGCTAGCCGCAACTCGCATGACAACGACAATGAAGGCTTTTACCAACCGCGCGGTTGTCGCCGCCGCTGCTTGCTGAGACCGCGGTGCCGCAATCGCACTCGTTTGTACTAGAACTGTCCCTTTCCTCACCTGTTCGCGCTGATCCACACACACAATGTGCATCATTTTGATTGCTTCGCACGCTAGTGACACTTGTTCGATCCAGCTGCTACCTTGCTCGAACCACCTGCCATATCTGCCAGCTGCTTTGCTAACTCTCGTAAACACGATCAACAACACTCAAGCTCTCGACCCTCATTACTGAATCAGCGACGCAGACATCAGATCGATTGACTTGCCATATCACTCACGCTTGTCCAACGCAGCATGAGTCCAAGTGTCGTTGCCATTGCTCCAACAGCTATTGCCTCGTCGTTCGACTCACATCGCACATTCGCGATGACCATCGGCTCGAAGCGCGCATTCGATGCACTGGTGCACACTGCGAGCGACAGCACGCGCAGTGCCACCCACAGCAGTCGAGACAACCTCACCACTCCCACGACCACTAGCAGAAGTATCTTTGACACCAACAGCAACGACGACGATGTCTTTGCAACACACAAAACGACGACGCACCATCGGTCCGTCAAGCGCAAACCTGCTTCCACTGCCACGGTACGTCTCAGTTTTCATCCTTGTCGGTGCATCGGTTCACAACCCTCGTTAACGTCCTAGGAGCTGCCATCTCTCATCTCATCTCACTCACGCACTCGATTATTTGCACATGTTTCACTCGTCGCAACAGATCGAGCTCCGGCAGCTCCGTGAAGAGAAAGCCATGCTCCAGCACGATCTCGACACGCTCCAGCACAAGTGGCGCCGCCTCGGTGTCGATTCCGACCTGCTCGCGTGCGCGTGCGACGCTGCACTCGCCAAACGGAACGCACGTCGCGCTGAAACGATCAACAAACAGTTGAAAGCGCAGCTCCTGACACAGCAGCTCTTCTTCGCGAGCGCGACGCAGATGATGCTCGTGGACTCGCCGTTGCTGCAGCAGCTTCGCGCAAAGGACGCATTCGATGCGATCCACACACCGCTGCAGCTTGCAGCAGACACATCGCAGCGTGCAGAGCAGCTCGAGCGGCACTGTGCGAGCGCACTGAGACTTGCGCCAGCGATGATGCACCGCTTGACGCACATGCACGTCGACAAAGCGACGGCTGCTGTGCCGTTCTCGCACATCAGCGTCACGGGCGACGCGGCGCACACGTTCGTTGCGAGCGTGCTGGTGTGCAAGCTCCAGCACCTCACGGTCGAGCGCGTGCACGACGCTGCGCTCGCGTACGCGGACGCACTGCCAGCCGAGTTCAAGCGCTGTCTCGGCATCGATGTGAAGGTCGACGCAGACGTTGATGCGCCAGGCTTTGCGTCGTCGGAGCGACTGGCACGGCGCTCGCTCGAGCGCACACGGTACCGCAACGCAACGTCCGGCGTGAGTGCGACGCAGACAACCGTGACTGCCGCCCACGTGCGCGACGACCGCAGTGTCGTTGTCAGCGACTTTGCCGAACTGGGTGCCAGCAGCGGCACGCCAAGTAGCGACAGCGACAGTGACACTGCAGCACTCGCAACGTGCTCGAGTCTCGTGCTTTCGACGGTCGTGGACGCTGCTTCGAACGAGCGCGTCGTGCTGCTCCAGCGCGTAATCGTGCATCGCTATGCGCTACCAGCGACGTCGCGACGGCTGCATGACGACATTCAGTCGCTGCGGCCGCACTTGAACGGCGATTTGCTGATCGCAGTGTTGTGTCGCGAACTCCAGCAGCAGTCGAGTAGTAGGAATGTAGCAGCTACTGCGAGTCCGACAGAGTTAATATGAGCATCCCCAACATTCTATCTTTTTTTCTCTCTCTCTCTCTCTCTCTCTCTCTCTCTCTGCAAGAAAACGCAAAAGGTGCTGTATGGCGGATGTTGTAAACTCTTGTGGCAAGTGTGTCACGTGGCACCAAGTAGCATACACACTTGACTGGGCGATGGTGAACGAGCAGCAGCAGTGCGTACGACAACGCCATGTCATGTGTGTCAGTGTTGCGTTACCTGACACGAAAGGTGTATGACACAATACGCTCACTACCTCCTCTCTACTCTGTAATTGCTGCTATTGCTGCTGCTGCGCGACGTTCAACTGCTCGTGGATGACACGAAGCAACAAGTCGCCGTTGATCCACTGCTGCGTCGTCTGGAGGTCGTGATGCACGACGCGTGCGTTTGGTGCGCGATTGTACCGCACGACGCTCACGCGCTGGAGCAGCACGTACGGCGCGTGCGTCACGGGATTGCTCGCTTGCGTCAAAACAAGTGCGTGGCACGTGTCGCGCTTGACGTTTGGTGGCATCTCCAAAGCGTCCCTCTCACTCTCCCGCCCTGAATCGAACGCTGCATCCTGATCGACAAAGTCTGACACAAACACAGCACATTCGGTCGTCACGTCGCTTGCAAACGTCGTGTGGAGCGTCGTCGAGAGCTCGTCGTTCTCGTACCGGATGCGCGCGTAGTGACTCGATGGTGACAAGACCTCAAGCAGTTGGATACGCACGTCTACGATTCCATTCTTACTGCTATGCGACGACGATTGTTGTAAGACGTTGTGCTGCAGCTGTGCGTAGTAGACACTGCAGGCAGCAGCGACGTCGTGAACTGTCGTGTCTGGCACGCGCGCGACGAGGATGTTCGCTGCATACGTATGCGCACCGTCGCACATGATACTCGCGTGCGTGACGGGTCGATGCGTCTCGCTCACGCGCTCGAGCAGTGGCGCACCAACGAAGCGCTGGACGATCGACGGCGCCGCACGGACGCTGACGTCACACAGCACGTGGAGCTGCTCGCGGCGCTGCGACGCACTCAGCGTTGCGTTCAGCGTTGTGCGCGTCGGGTGGAGCGCTGCAAACACGTCAGTTGCTTGTGCCTGTTGGAGAAACGGTGACTGGAGCACGAAGCTCTGGAGCGATGCAAGATACAGCTGCTGGTGTAGGAGCTGCTCCTTGAGCTGCTGGTTCAGTGCTTCGGCTTGTGCGGTGACCCACTTGGCTTTCGCAGCTGCGCACGCACGTAGCAACAATCCAGCGTCGCCACGAAGTGTCGTGCGCCAGTGATTCCGGAGCGACTGGAGCTGATAGTCCATGCGCGTTGCGTCTTGCCGAAGCATCCGGAGCTCGTGCTGTTTGTTATGAGTGAGAGAGAGAGTGTGTGTAAGAGAGAGAGAGAGAGAGAGAGAGAGAGAGAGAGACGTACGGTTGCGTTTAGCGTTGGTGTGCGCTGTGTCTTGTACGCGCCAGAGACAAACACGTCGTTGTCGTCGTTCGTGTCGCTCCTCGCGCCTGCGTCCTCTGAATGGCTGTTGTCTGCTGCTGCTGCTGCTGTTGCTGTTGCAGGTGCGCGCCGCTTCCGTGACACTCTTGCTGTGTTGGCTCGTGTTGCTGCTGTTGTTGTTGCAGCGTGTGGTCGCTTGGCTGTACTGGCGACTGGCGTGTGCGCACTGCTCCTACTGCTTTCGCTTGCGGTCGTTGTCGCTGCGTGGAGCGACATCGTCGATGGATGGACGCTTGCGCTGCTGCTTGTGAGATGATCGACACGCAGCGGTCGCTTCATGCTACTGCTGCTGTTGTTGCTGTTGCTCGTGGTTCGCATCATCGACATGGACGGAGCTGCAAAGCTACTTGCTACAGCAGCAACAGCAGGCGACGTTACAGGCGACGAGCCGGCGGACGACGGTTGTGGCGAGTGTGTCGCTGTCAGCGGCGACGCCCGCCGTGCAATCGGCGCAAGCGGCGCGAACTGCGGCAAACGTGCTGGCAGTGCTGGCGACGACAACGACGATGGTGCTGCTGTTGTCGTTGCTGTAAGCGATCGCAGCGACGGTAGTGGCGCGTGGACTGTGTGTGCACTGATGCGCTGCTCGTGCAGTGCGTGTGGAAAGTGTAGCGGCAGCGGGTACTGGTTGTGCGTGTTGTCGCTCATGTGGAACATCCGTTGCGTTGTGTGTATCGGCGTGTGTGTGTATCGTATGGCTGACTGCTGAGTGTGTCCATCAACAAGACAAGCGAACAAGCAAGACGTAAGCGATGTGATTCGGTTGATTGCAAGATGGATGCGATAGGAGTGGCAACGACACCAGCATCATCTTGCAGGTCGTCATCCACATGACGACGATGTGTGCGTTGTGCATGCAAGAGGCGCGCAAGAAAGGATCCCATGCATCGAAGCGGCTTCTTTACCTGTAGAATCGTCGTCGTCGCGCGTGTGGGTGTGAGTGGGTTGTGCTGTATGTGTGTACTGCGTGTGAAGTCGACGAGCGCGGCGTCGGCTACAATGAAGACCTACAGACGTTGCTATCGCTGTCAAACGTCAAAAGTGCGAGTGAGGCGCAGTGTAGAGGAATGGAGGAAGAGACGCTGTTGCTTGCGCTCGACCGGATGCCGCACGAATCATCAACATCTTGTCGTGGGAGGCGATGCATGAGGCATCTGTTGTCCAGTTTATGTTCTGCATGTGGTGACAATGTTTATGGCCGGCGCGAAGTTGTGCGGTCCATCAACAAAAAACAACGTAAAATTGCAACCTGCGCGAGCGACATGGTACGACGTCAGCGCCAAGGTTGTAGCAGCAGGCAGCGCACTCAGCAACGTGATGCAGCGCAATTGGGCTGCAAGTCCTGCTACCGTAGAGAGACCAAACCGATTGTGCTCGATGTGGAAGTGGAAGAGCAGGTGCAATACAGTACCGGTACGCAAGGCAACGACACCTTGTAGGATTTCAGTCGCTACACCAAAACACACTTGTCATTGTCAGAGCGATGCAAGTCGACACGTGTGACGCTCACTATGATAGTGACAGTGACAGTGACGACAGCGCATGCCAATTGTAACGCGACAGTCTCCACTTGGAGCTTGAAGCCGGTGCATCACCGCGCGGTGCCGCATCAACAATGCTGCCGTGGCGTTGATGTTCATGAAGTGATCGGCATGATCAATTGGTGTGCATGTCTAGCAGCTCATAGAGCAATCCGAGCACCTACATGCAGCAACCGGTTGTCTGTGTTTGTCACAAGGCAGCCAGTGGTGGTGCGCGATGGCAATGATATGGTGTTCCTCGAGCATGCGTTTACAAAGTCAGCGCCGAATCACTTGCACATACGGTTGCGGAATCACTTGCATATACGGTTGCGGAATCGCTTGAGGTCACGCCAATCAATGCAAGTGTGCGGGTTGCTCGTCTTCTAACGACAACGACGACGACAACGAATCACCCTGGATCACCCAGCCGTAAGCAAACTTCTGATGAGTGAGTGATCCATGTTGATTGCTCCTTCGCACGACGCAAGAGTGTAAACAAACAGCGCGGCTCTGTTGACGAGAACCGGGCGACGGCTATCATGTAATCCCATGCAATTGTCGAACTGGACATGTGGTTGACATCTTTGCCTACGCGCGAGTGTGTGCACAGCAAAGCATTCTGCCGGCACGAGAAACGCAAGATCGAAACGAGCGATCTGCTTTGATACGCGTTCGTTCCAAATGCGAGATAGCATGTCGTGGCGTGGAGCGTGCTGTCCGTCACAGGCATACAGTCGTCCCCTGTCTGCCACCGGAGCTCAACAGCAAGTGATTCCATCATGTGATCGACCTCTTAGGCAGAGCGGTGAAAAACGAGCGCTGTGAATACTATAGGAGCTCGGTGATGTGACTACAAAGACATCCTGATCAACAACAACAACAACAACTACGGGTTCGTTTGCCTTCGACTATTAGACCCTTCTGAAAATACAGCCGTTACGATCCACAGTTTGAGTCGCAAGTTATATTTTGCGTAAAGTTTTGCACAAACAGAAAAAGTGTCAATGGGTGTTACAAACCACGAAAATTCAATGTGTCGAAGCTGCCATTTCTGCATTTCTGTTGATTGCTGCTACAAATGCAGCATTGCACATACTGAAGCTGTAAGTGACGACACAGCACTGTACATGCAACAAACACAGCATTTATCTCAACAGTTTGTACAAGAAATGAAATGGCGAAACTGGACTGTACTTGGATGCACGTATTGCCTAGCAGCAGCTATTGTATTGGGTTATATCTATCCTGTAGGTATCTGGGTAAATAGCACAAAATTGCACTATTTCAATTCGGAAAATGCAAACTATCACGCGGCACTGATTGGTTTTCAAACTGCTTCGAAGTAATTAAATTGTTGCGATCTAAATTTACAACCTGAGATGTCATGTGCAGATTCCTAGAAAACGTCTTGCAATTTACATACAATTCTGCTGGCTCTTCTTTCCGGCAGTGTCGAGAAACTACAAGCACGAATTTTACAATCACTTTTGGGATATCTAACGTGTGCTCGAATCTTGCTTTGCAATACAGTACTCATTTGCTTCAATGGTTTGTCTCTACGTACAGTATTCCAGCTCCTACGACGACTATGGCGAAGTCGATCATGCGGTGATCACGGGTACTGTGCCCGACGTTTGCAACGTCTGCATCATGGCGTCGCTGATCGCGTGGATGTTCGCGCGCAGCTCCCGCACCTTGTTGGCAGACGTACGCTGCAGCGCGCTGTTGTGTCGCAGGCGCAGCATGAGCCACTGCGTGATCACGACCACGTGGTCGTTTGCATTCGTGTGTGCATTGCTACTGCTGCTACTCTTGCTGCTATTGGTTGTACCACCAGTGCAAGCAGACGACGACGACGACGCTTTGCGCGGCACTGAGTGGACCAGGATGATGCCACTGACGTCGCGCCGCACGCACTCGTGCTCGCAGTACGGAAACAACTCGTCCTGGTCGACCGTGGTGAGCACAAACACGCCGACGTCGCCCTTGCTATTCATACTGCTACTACGATCCTGCACAAACTCGGAAAAGACGACAAAGTTCGACTCCACGGCGACGTCGCGACCGATCGGTTCATAGACGAGGCGGCGCTGCAAGATCGTATTGTCGCCGTTCGCGTCGCTGTCGCTCGTGACGACCGTGCCGATCGCGTCCCGCAGGCTGCGCTCCATGTGCTGCATGTGGAAGCGCAAAGTGTCGTAGACCTGCTGGACCGTCGCATTGCTACTGCGTATGCCTGCCGTCGTATTCGACGCTGCGTTGCTGTTGGTTTCGATCACAAGTGGCGCGTTCCGGAACGTGACGCTGCAAAAGTCGCCGCTGTCGTTCACACTGCGTGCGTCTTCTGCGACGTCGCGCGTCGGGTCGGCGTCGAGCCACTGCATGCGCTGCGCCAAGAGCTGCTGCGCGTCGTGGAGCTTCTGTGCTTTGAGCGCCACGAGCTGCGCGCGCCGCGTCGACCAGTCGCGATCGAGCCGAAGCGGCGTGTCGAGCAGCTCGAGGCTCGCGTTGCTGCGCACCAGGAGCTCCGACACGATCGACTGCGCGCGCACGAGCGCGAGCTGCTGGTTGCGCGCGACTTCGCGCAGCACGCGGTTCTCGAGCGCTGCTGCTGGCTGATGTTGATGTTGATGCTGCTGCTGCTGTTGTTGTTGTTGCTGCGTGGCGCTCGATGACGACGAGGAGGAGGTTGTATGGTTATGATCGCTCCACGCGCTGCTGCTCGCACTGCTGTTTGTGTGCTTGTGTAGCGTGTCGACTTGCGCCTGCAGCTGCTGCACTTGCGTGCGTAGTGCGTCGCGCTCGTCTTTGCGCACGAGGTACGTGGGCTTGCGCCTCGTCGCAAGCGTGCGCTTGCAGCTGTTCATGTAGCTGTTGGTGTTTCGCTCTACATGGTCGTTGATGTCGTTGATGTCGCTCGCTGTGATGCGCCGCTTATGTCCTACGACGTTTGTTTGTGGTGGCGTGCCTGGCGTCGTGGGTGTGTGCAGTGCTGCTGCAAGTTCTGTGGGCGGGTACCTGGCGCTACTCGGACTCTGGATGAACTGTCGCGGAAAGATGATCCGAGGTAGGAGCGTCGGTTTGTGTTTGATGCGCGTGGCACTTGGCGCGGCTGGCAGTGGACGTGTGACTGTGTGAGTCTGCTGTTGTGGGTATGCTGTCGTAGTTGAGGCGTTCGGCGGCTGTTGTAGCTCAGCGTACGGGCGATGTTGAGGAATGGTGGATGCCGTAGTCGCAAGTGTGTCGAGACACAGAGCGAGTCCAGGTAAGCTGTTCTCGGCATTGTGGCGCTGCAGTGGTGGTGGCGATTGGGCGTAAAATGGCAGCGACGGTGGCGGCGACGTCATGCCGAGCAGTGCAACTATTGTTGTGTGCTGTTTGGGGCTTGTTGGTGCGTTTGCTTTGTGAATGAAGATGACAGGATGTCCCACAGCCTCAAAGCAAAGCAGCGCGGAGAAATGAAATGCGTGTGGCGTAATCGTCGGCGCAAGCATCATCGATGTCGCAAAAGCCGCTTTTAATCAAGATACCGGTATGTTGATTTTCTTGTGTTCCTTTCCCATCAGACGTGACACTTGTCCATAGGATAGACATAGATTTTAACGAAAAGATAGACAAAAGACAGAACATGGACAAAGTGCCGGTGTCCGAGTCATTAGAAATTCGAGTGCAAGACTGGCAGTTTTTCTCGCAGTTTGTCGAAAATCCAAGCACGCAACGTGCAAATTCGAGCAGCTCGTCAAATGCCTTTGCACGTTGCGTGCTCCAAGCACTCGAGCAGCTCGTCAAATACCGGTGCAGCTTGGTAGTGTACCGGTGCCAGTAAATATACATACCGGTACCTGACTCAAGTTCATGTCAAAATGAACACATTGAAAATGAGAAAACAGCTCCCGAATCTCAGTACAGCAATACTGCTGTGTCGAATACGGAGACAGCGCTCAGTTTTCACACTCGAATGGGATTTGTCGATATAGTATTGTATTCTGACAGCAAATACAACGCGGTTGACAAACTTTTGCGCGGTTGTTTAGAATAGGATGCAAGCAAGATAATATTGCGCATAGTAGCAAGCCATCTCAGCCGCACTGTTGGTCACATGCTGTAGTCGCGTGCTTGCCTGGTATAACTTGACAGTGTTGTATACTGTTTTTCGCGATATCAAGGAACACAGCTCTTCGTGCTGAGCAGTTTACAACATGAATGTGCTGCGCATCTTCGACGAATATAGGGTCAGTGTTGTATACAATCCATCCGGCTG
>JAADXH010000737.1:0-17554 GCA_023337595.1 Globisporangium camurandrum | reverse complement strand
CGCCCAACGCTTGGTGCGACAAGCCTGGATGCTGCTTGTGGTGATGATGCAGCGCGCACTTTTGCTCGTTCGTCAGCCTGGCGCGCCGTCTTGTGGCGCGATGCGATGGAGCGCGACTCATTTGTGCTGGTGCGTGACTTCACGATTGCTCGCGTTGGGTGTCGACGTGCGTTGAGCGTTGTGTGCGCGCCAATTTCAATTTGAGAACCAGCTGAGTGGTTGCATTAATTACAGCAATCGATTTAGAAGGGATATCACTTTTCGGTGGGTGTGCCTATTTGGGGTTGTGACTGTACTGTTCAAAACGAAATACCGCAAAATCATGTTCCCGCGAGAATAAATTTACTGAGAACCTGTAGAACGTGATGTTTCCCCTCTGACATTTTATACATGAACTGAACGACAAGGTTGTTGTTTGCCGCAGCCATTTCCACATGTGCTGACAGTCCGAGTGGTTACGGACTTATTGATGGCGCTTCGGCGAGCTGGGTTGCCGCGTGTTCAAACCCCGTTAAAGCCCCGCACATAAATTGGTAAGTTATTTAAATTTCAACTCGTCTGTTCAAAGAAGCAGCACTAACATATATATTTCGGTAATTTACACACAACTTTCAAGAACGCCGTCGACAACGTCGTTAGCAACCGATACAGTGCCGACATCGCTGTCAAGAAGTTGGATTTCTTCAAGACGAGACGCAAGATTGTTGTAACTTGTCTGCACGCGTTCAGACAGCTCTTCCTCCTTGAGGATTGGCGAAAGTCCGTTGCTGATTGTTGCGATGAAGAGCTCTTGCCAATCGTCAGCAAGCCACTCTACCACGTCGTCGCGCGTGGGCGGGACGAGCTTGAACGCACCACTACCATTGCAGTGGCTGTCGAGCTGCTGGTGAAGCATCTCAGCCCACCGAACACGCAGCCTTTGCTTGAGAAGGGCGTTCCACGACACATCAGCAGGTTGGCAAACGCTAGTGTAACCAGGAGGCACTCGCATGAGCACCACGCCGAGCTCTTCAGCGCACTGTCGCACTCGGTCCGACCAGTGTGCGGAAAAGTCATCCCACAGCAGGAGGGTGGGGAACACTTGTCGCCCGCGCCGGTCGCCGAAGCAGTACTCGAGAAAGCGCACTGACATCTCGGTGTTCCATTACGCTGTCGCATTGGCAAATATCTGCACGCCGAACGCCGACTGCAGGTCGCATACCTTGACCCACAGCCGCTTGCCGAAGCCGTGGCGCTTCGCGTTGTTCTCAGCTGCTCTCTCCTTCTTCACAGGGATCGTGGTCTTGAGAATGAGGAACGGATCGAATTTGTTGCCGAAGGAGTCGGCGAGCAGCATGCACGTCACTCGCTCCTTCGCCTTGCCGCCAGACCGAACCCACACGGTCTGGGCTCCCTTGGCCGCTATCGTCTTGGTCGGGATGCGCTCGAAGAAGACTGGCGTTTGATCGGCGTTGTACACCACGTCGACGCCGAGCTCAGCCATGCGCTGCTGGAGCTCGGAGGAGAACGCTGCTGCCTTTGCGCTGGCATCAGCAGGCGAGATCTGTCCTTGGCGAGTTCTTGTGCGGAAGGCGAGCTTGTGCCGGCGGAGAAACGCTTGCCGCCACGCCCACGAAGCCATAAACGCTGTAGCAGAGACGCCAAGCTCGCTGGCAACTTGAAGTGCCTTGCGCTTCAACATCGAAGCCGAGACGGGAGCTCCTTCTGCGCGATATCCGTTGATCCACTTGATCAGATCCAGCTCGGCGTCTCGCGGCAGCGTCGTGGCCGTGCCGATTTCTCGCGAGCGGCGCAGCTCGCTTGTCGCCTGGACCGCGCAGAGGCGCACGAGCTTCTCCCTGCTCTTTGCCCACATGTACACGCTCTTGCGCTTCGTGTCCTTCGCCGAGCCGACAACGCCTGGGTAGAACCTCTCGAGCGTCGCGGGCATGCCGTGTGCGTCGAAGTGGTCGATCACCGCGAGCCGAAAGTTGTGTGTTGACACATTCCTCACGTACTGTCGTGGCTTCCTCCCTCCGTCTTCGCTTGCTCTGTTTCGACCGCGCGGCATGTTGGTCAATGTGGAACATTAACCAAGCCAGCGGGTTGAGTAGCCAGCAGCCACCAATTCATTTGATCGACACAATGTGCTCATTGACAGCCAGATAGAACAAGAGGATTTCTGCTATGGAATGGGATGCTTTGATTGGATAAATATTACCGTCGGATACAACAAAACGTCAGACACAACTAATGTTTCGCGGTATTCAAAACATCCGAGAAAGTACGTGCTTCGTATGGCTGGTGATGTCGATAGGAAGCGCATGTACACTGGACGCTGCTCGTGCTGATCGCGTAAGTGTAGTGTTGTGGTTCCTTCGCATTACGGTTTCCCTTTCACTCCTCAGCCTCTCTGATCGCACTGCTGCTCCTCATTCTTCCTTCTCGGCAGCTTTTCGCTTTGTCTTGTCGACTGCTACGTTCACTGCGCGGTCAACAACTTCGTCCACTTCTTTGTCGGTTGCTTTATGGAGGCGGAACGACCGACGCGCAGCGCGATACGCGTCCGAGTCAATGAACCGCACGTCGTCATGCTCGAGCCACTCGAGGACGCCAAAGCCCGGTCGTGGGTTCGCCAGGAGCCAGTGGTACGTGAACCAAACTTGCGTCGTCACGTAGATCGCAATCAGCACATCGAGCGTATAGTGCAAGCGCGTGCCGATGATCATAAAGATCCCGAGCCCTGCGCCAGCGTAGACTGTGTAGCGCACGAGCCACAGGGCTGCAGGGTACCGACGCGTGAACGACGTGTCGAGCTCCTCGCGCACGCAGTACTGTGATATAATAGTAGAGAGTAAGTGCGTAGGACGCCTGGAGAATGCATAGAAAGGGAAGACGACGCACCCACTTGACGGTCATGCAACACAGCATGAAGAACACGGTGTGGCCACTGAAGACCATGTCGCCACACGTGATGTTCTCAGCAGGGTTGAACAGCACTTTGAACGCGCGTCCAAATGCTCTAGCGGCGATACAAAAACCCACGTGCTTGTTCGTTGATCAATCGCATAGATACAAAAGCACCACCAACAACAACAGACGCACTTTGGGAAAATTGGTGTCGCTTTGTAGTCGCCGTCACGGGACGTGAACTGCGCAATGCACATGGGACTCGCGTCTGGCAACGACGTCGCAGCGACGCACATTGCGCGCATGAGGTTGATGACAGCGAACGTTGAGCAGATGCGACGGAGGATCAACAGACGCTGTCGTGTGTATCGTTTAAAAGAGAGAGAGAGAGAGAGAGAGAGAGAGACGCATCGTCAGTCTAGCTGATCAGCAAACAGCCAGTCGATTGGATACATGCAAACGTACGCGCGGGTGGAACACGAGCACTGCGACGACGAACGACCCGCACGTTGCAAGGATCTGGTCCGGCAAGTGGAAGCGCGTGATGACAAACTGGCCGTAGATCTGCGTTGCGACGTACTTGAACAAGTCGTGGCCTAAATCCGGGAGCGACTTCTCGCCCGAGTCGTTCTTGTGAAAGTCCAAGATGATTAGATTCGGTGTCCGCCAGCCAGCAACAGTAGCTGCTAATGCGTTCAAGTACGCGGTCACAAACATCGCAGCGATTGCGAATGCCAAGCGCGAGAGGTACGCAAAGCTAAACATCTCCGCGGCAAAGCCCTGGCGCACGGCTTGGAGCCGCACGGTCTCGAGGCGCCCCTCCATGTGGTCGTCGACATACTCCTGAACGTCCTGGAAGTTCTTCTCCATCTGGTTGCGGTACTTGCGCCCGTCTTTCGAGAGCAGCCACCGAACGCTCCCGGCGACGACACCGACGAGCAGCAAGAGGAGCGCAGAGACGAGGAGGAAGCCCGACGGGTCGAACTGCTGATGCGACGACGACGCTGGTCGATGGAAGTGCGTCGTGATGATGTGCGTCCAGTTCTCCATCATGGTGGTGATGCGCGTGTAGCGACAAGAGGTTAAAGTGATTGTGTTGCTGCTACTGTCGAGGCGAATGCGCGAGTGGCAAAGTCGTCGGATGTGGCTCAGACGCGTGCGGTCGGAAAGGGTGCGGCTGTCGGCGCTCCAAGTCGAGTGTCGATGCCGACTTGTTGCTTTTCTTTGAGTTGACTCATTGGTCAAATCAAATTAGCTAAAAACAAATGTAATTACCACACAAACTTATATATAAAAAGCTCGATCACACGCGAACTGTACATGGCGGACAGCATGAGCATTGAGGCAGCGTCCGCGACGACCGAGTCTGTGCCTGCTGCAGACACGACGTCTGTCGCAATGGAGGTCGATGCAATCGCACCCGAAGTCGTCGATCTCAGTGCTCCTACTGCGGACGAAACACCAGATGCTTCGAACGTGGCGACAGACGCCGACAGTACAGCTCCTGGCGTCACGACATCCGTCGCTCCAGCAGCTCCATCGAAGCCATCGCCCGTCACGGCGCTCACACCTGAGATCCGGTGGCACTGCGGCCCAACAGGCTTGAACGAAGCCGTGCTCTCGATCGACTTTCTCCACGCACAACAAGTAGCGTTGCCATCACCATCGGACGAAGCGCCAATCGCATCAGCCTCCTCATCGACAACAGCCGATGCGGCGACTCCGATCACCCTCACTTCGACTCCGACGATCCTCGCAACCGGCGGTGCAGACAAAGAGATCAAGCTCTGGCGCGTCCATACAGACCTCGATCATCCAACCGACTCGGCAGCTGGTCTGGAGTTCATCTTCTCGCTCTCCGGTCACGACCGGAGCGTCAACTGCGTTCGGTTCTCACCCGACGGGACGTACCTCGCGTCTGCGAGCGACGACTCGACGATCATCCTGTGGACAAAACCAAAAACCGCCGCAGCGGACTGGCACTGGGGCAGCATCGCGTCGTTCAGCGACGTGTCGCGCACGCTCCTCGCGTGTGGCCACAAGGGCGACATCACGGACCTCGCGTGGTCACCGGACTCGCTGTTCCTCTGCTCGACGTCGGTCGATAACTCGTGCGTGATCTGGAACGCCGAGCGCGGCGACGTCGAAGAGCGTCGGAAAGACCATTTGCAGTACGTCCAAGGCGCTGCGTGGGACCCTCTGAACGAGTTCTTGGCGACTGCAGGGAACGACCGATCGTGTCGCGTGTATGCGCTCCAGGGCTTTGACGCAAGTACGAGTCGCCGCAGTGGCAGTGGCAGCGCCACGAAGAAGAATGCAAAGAAGTGCGTCTGCGTCCAGACGCTCAAGACGCGCGAGTTTGCGCCACGTTCGACCGACGCGACGTTGTCGCCTACGAGCGTCACTGCGACGCCTTCTGTCCCAATCCCCGTGGAGTCGCTACCACCGCCACCGCCAGCGCCAAAGCACCGGATGTTCTTGGACGATACGTGTCCTGCGTTCGCGCGTCGACCAGCGTGGACACCGGACGGACGCTTTGTGTTGTTCCCAACGGGCGTCTTCCAAGCCACCGAAGCGTCGCCGTCCATCAATACAGTCTACGCATTTGCTCGCGGCCACTTGGCAGCGCCAGCGCTCCACTTGCCAGGCCACGACAAAGCGCCCGTCGGCATCCGCTGCAGTCCGCGCCTGTATGCGCTGCGTCCAGATACCGCCTCGAATCTGTTTCAGATGCCACAGCGCGCAGTGTTTGCTGTCGTGACGCTGAATGCCGTTGCGATCTACGACACGCAGCAGCGCCATCCACTCGTGACGCTCAAGGACTTGCACTACGCCGACCTGACGGACGCGACGTGGTCCGCCGATGGTCAGCGCTTGGCGATTGCATCCATGGACGGCTACGTGACGTTCATTACGTTTATGGACGACTTCTTTGGCGACGCGATCCCACTTGCTGGTGCGTGGCCTTACGGATTGGATGAATGGACTGATGGACGATCGACTGACTCGCTATTGCTATCGGGACTCACAGAACAAGCAGCGATGAACGCGCAGCAGATGCAGCGCATGTTTGCAGCCCCTAAACTCGCGCGGAAGAAGCTGAAAGCGACTGCGACTGACGCATCCGCTGACGGTGGAACGACGACGACGACGACAGCAGCAGCAGCAGCAGGTGCGAAGAAGAAGACGCCAAAGATCGCACTGCTCGTTGCGCGCAAGAAGACGACGGACGCAAAGACGATAGCGAAGGCAGGTGGAGGGCCAGCAGCGCCAGTCGAAGCGACGCCAAATGCAGTCCATACGCTACAGGTCCGCAAGAAGCGCAAGATTGCGCCAGTGCTCGTGACGCAAAGCGGCGTCGCGTCCGTCGTGACGTCAGTCGCAGCGACCGACGATGTTGCAATCGCAAATGACTCGGAGAAGAGTGAGCAGTCAGTTACGGAGCTCTAAGAGACAGAGAGTCCGACCGACAAACAACGACGCACATGTATACGAATACATCTAGCTGCATCCTCTTCTACCTCCTTAGCATAGCCATCAGAGCTGGCTCTTGCTACTAAAACTGTTGCTGCTGCTGGGGAGTTCAAACGCCTTGATCGTCTTGAACACGAGAAAGTAGCCGTACGCGGCCCCGAGCGCTGCAAGTAGCAGCAAGTTGACCCAGTGCAGCAGCGAGTGGTTCTCCGGCGCGGTCCACTGCGCACGCAGGAGCGCGAGCGTCTGCAGTGAGAAGCAAATGCAGTACGCTTGGCAGAACGTGCGCCGGATGAGCGCGTCGCTCACAAGTCGCGTGCGCCATACGAGCCAACCTTGTGCGAGCGTGAGTGCGCCTGCGTGAGAGAGGTACACGCGTTAGTTGCATGCGAGAAGGGGAGGGACAGCAGCTGCTATCATAGCAAGATACGCCGACGACGACGACACGCACCATAGAGCCGCACAAACTCGTGTGCAAAGTGCGTGTTGTTCGCGTCGCCGAGAATTGGCGAGAGCAGCGAGTGCGGCGTGAAGAAGCAGAAGAGCCCCGAGAGGATCGCAAACACTGCGTGCGCTGCAAAGAGCCGATCGAGCTGTCTGCGTACCTTCATGGCGCTGCTGCTTGTGATCGTGGTACTGCTGCTCGTGTTTTCAGTTGTGTTTGGTAATTTTGTTCTGAGCATTTTTTGTTAAGATATGTTTTGGCAAAAACAGACAGCTCAATCGAGAGTCAAACCGTGACAGCGACCGTGACGACATCCGTGCTGTGCCGAACTTGATGACGACCGCGGCAACGACTGTGACGACGACAATGACACGCGTTACTGCATCCACGACAACGCCTATGCTACGACGACTAGCACTTCTGGCAATTGCGACGCTCGTGCTCGTCACACACGCACCGACAGCACACGCAGTGCACACGACGGTCCTCAAATCCACGACCGAGTGCTTCTCGGTCGATGCGCACGGGTTCAAGCACGGCATTTCGCTCAACTACGAGGTGCTGCATGGTGTGGCCGACGAGTTCCGCGCGGTGCTCACGGACGGCAGCGGCACGCGCGTGTTTGAGCAAAAGGGTCCAGCTGGTCGGTTTGTCGCACCGATCGCCGATGGCGGCGCTGGCGACCACACGGTGTGCTTCCAGAACGAAGTTGAAGCAGTCGGCGACATTGTCATTGGCTTCTCGCTTCACGCAGACGACCCGACGCACGAGGTGCTCTCGAACGCAGATGCAACGCGCATCAGTACGTCATGACATCTTGTGTTTATGTGTGAGGTTACTGCTGGCAACAGACTGGCTATATGCGGGATGTAGGGGGATGCAGTGCATGGCGATTGTCGACATAGTCGACCATGAAGCTGACAGCTGACTCGCTCTCTGCGTTTGTATGATGGATGCATGGCCACTACCAGAGCAAGTGCAGGATATGGAAGATCTCGTGTACGAGCTCTCAGTGAGTCTCGATACCGTAAAAGACACGCAGTCGTTCATGAAATCGATCAAGCAGCAACACATTCGTAGTGCGTTTCTCTTCTTTACCTATCTTGATTGGCTGCTTGTATGGACTCGTAGATTTCTATACATGTGTCTGATTGCTCTACGCACACCAGTGATCACAAGCACGCACAGCCGCATCCTCTGGTGGGCTTGCCTCGAAGCGGCAGTGCTCATCATGCTCTCGGTCTGGCAACTCGCGTTCCTCAAGCGCACGCTCGAAGTCCGGCGGCTACTGTAGTTTGTAAAAAGTGCGCTTGTGTGTAGCTCACATACACATACTAAATACAAGTGATTTTGGTCAATTGCACTATTGACAATCACTCCTCATTTGATTTTTGCGCGTTTGCATTTTGCATTGGTCGAGACGCGAGCCACACTTTTGCGTGTGTGCACTTGACATCATGAGTGCAGCACTCGCGTCACTGCGTACGCGCGGCATGCTCGCTGCGACGACCCACCAGGACGCTGGTGCAGCGATCGACAAGCTCATGCAAGCAGCTGCTGCACCTGTGGGCGTCTACTGCGGCTTTGATCCGACGGCCGACTCGCTGCACCTCGGCAACTTGTTGCAGGGCATTGCTTTGCGTCACTTCCAGCGCGCTGGTCTGCGACCAATCCTACTGGTACGATGATGGCACTGCATCTCGTTTGCGCATTCATACTGCGTGTCTGAGTGCTCACGCGACTCGACTGGACGGTATCGTTCGCGTCGTGCTTGCTGCACAATCAGGTCGGCGGTGCGACCGGCATGATCGGCGACCCGAGCGGCAAGTCGGAAGAGCGTGTGCTCCTCACCGACGACGTCGTCGCGCGCAATGCACAGCAGATGATCAAGGGACTGTCGCCCGTACTGGACTTTGACTGCCCACGCACCGGCGCAGTGATCGTGAACAACGCCGACTGGCACTCGCGCATGTCGGCAGTCGACTGGATGCGCGACATTGGCCGGTACGTTTGTCTCTCTCTCTCTGTCGTTATCTATCGATGCAGCGTGCTGATGTGCCTTGTATCCGCGCAGCCACTTTCGTGTGAGTGCAATGCTGTCGCGCGAGAGCGTCCGGAAGCGCATGGACGCAGACCAGGGCATCAGTTTCCTCGAGTTCTCGTACCAGCTCTTCCAGGTCCGTGTGGGAGTGTACTGCTGCTTTGCGTACGGCTATATAGACGAACGCTCACACGCACGCGTTTCGTTGCGCTCTTAGGCGTACGACTTTCTCCACCTCTACCGCACGCACAGCTGCGTGGCGCAAATCGGCGGGAGCGACCAGTGGGGCAACATCGCATCCGGTTGTGAGCTCGTGCGCAAATCTACTGGGCAGGTGCGTCATGCCGTCGTCTTGTGGCAGATTTGCCTTCTCATATTTACAAGCGATCGACGTACTGACGATGCTGTTGTTGCTATTGCTGCTATCGATGCTGCTGCTCCGCGTAGGACGTGTTTGGCGTCACGCTCCCGCTCTTGACGACTGCTGCAGGCGACAAGTACGGCAAGTCGGCCGGCAACGCCGTCTGGCTCGATGCAAACAAGACGTCGCCCGTGCGTCTGCGTCTATCTCTATCTCTCTCGGTTTTTCACAGCGATCCACTCATCATGTCCCATACTACAAATTACCCAGTTTGACTTCTATCAGTACTTTTGGCGCGCCGACGACCGCGACGTGGCGCAATTGCTCAAGAGCTTCACGTTTCTGGACGTCGCGGCGATCGACGAGTTGGTTCACGAACATGCGAAAGCGCCCGAGCGACGCGAAGCGCAGCAAGTGCTTGCAGAGAGCATCACGACGACGATCCATGGCCGCGACGGCCTCGCATCTGCGCTCGCAGCGACGCACGCGCTCTTTGGCCGCAAAGCGTCAAGTGCAGACGCACCGCTTTCCGCGGACGCAGTGCTCCAGATGGCGCGCGACGCGCCTGTCGCACTCGTTCCGCGCGCAGAGGTTGTTGGTCAGTCACTCGTGGATCTGTGCGTCCGCATTGGCGCCGTCAAGTCGAAAGGTACGAGCTGCTTGTTTATTAGTGGCATGCGGATCTGTGTGCGACAGTGAGAACAATCGGTAACATCAACTGACACGACGTGTGATTGGCTTTTGGCTGATTGGTTGATGGATCAGCTGAGTGCCGACGCTTGATCAAAGGCGGTGGGTTGTACGTCAACAACCACAAAGTCGCGTCTGAGATGGATGTCGTCGAACCCGACATGCTGCTCGACAGCAAGCTGCTACTGCTGCGCACAGGTCGGCGGAACAACTGGATCGTACAGGTTCAGGAGTAGAGGAGGCGACGATAGAAACGCTAGAGAACAAGAGCCAGAGCAAATCACAAATCACAATAGAACTGTCGATCTTCCTGTATGACGAACGTTGTGATTTCGGTCGTCATGATTGCTTTGCACTTGTGACTTCGTGCTCTGCTTGTCAACGTGGCAACGACGACACGGCGCCACGTCGTTGCCCACTTGTTGCTGTCGTCCCTGCAGCGCTACGTTTCGCGCTCGCTGTCAGCTGCTCGCGCAAGAGCAGTAGCAAAATATCGGTCGCGCGCACGACGCCGATTATCGTATTGTTGCTGCTGCTGGTGCTGGTGCTGGCGGTGTTCATGGCGCTGCCGTCTGGCACTGGCGATTGAATAAATGCGCGAGTAGTGTTCGCGCGAACCAATTCGTGCAAAACGCTTGCGATCGAGGTCTCGGAGGACACACACGGCGGCGTCACGAGCACACTTGCTACCTGACTAAGCGTGCAGAGCAGTGGCGAGATGTCTGCATGGTCGTCATTGGCACCCGTCCACACTGCGTACGACTGCACAAAGAAGTCACGGAACGCGTCACGACTGCCATGCGTTCACAGTACGTCCCACATGAACACAGTTACGCACCACGACGCTTAGTTTACCGTGACGTTCAGCGCGACTAGTGGCAGCAGCGCATCACGGTATGAAGCTGTCGCACCTGAGCAGCGTCGGCGAGTCAGCGCTGTCTTTGACCGTCACTGCGATCGCTGTGAGCTGGCGCGCGCGCATGGCAACAAAGCCCTCGCATACGTCTGTTGTCGTTGCGGCGACGCTCGCTGGCGCATAGAAGAACGATGGAAACGCACGCAGCGCATACGCCTCTTTGCCATCTATCGTCAATGTCAACAGCGTCAATAGCAGCGTTAGCAAAAAACACACACGAAGCCACACATGTAAGACGAACACATCTTGTCAGTCGAAATTCGCTGCCACCAGAGTCTCCATGCGAGCGACGAACGCACGACAAACTGTCCATACAAGTGTTACGCGCACGCACTCAGCAGCGTCAAATCCTCTTCGAGCCACGCAAGCAGATGCGGTGCCGTCAGCGATCCGAGCAAGAAGCTGCGTGCGTGCTCGGGCGTATCGGCGACGACTGCAACGCTCTCAACGCCACGTGCAAAGCGCAGCAGCACGTTGAAGAACATCTCGTCGTCGTCAATGCACTGGAAGCGCAGCGGGGATGTTGATTTGCCGCAGAACTGGAGCACGTCGCGCAGTGTCGCGGCTCCAACCTTTCGGAGCGCGCGCTCGATGTGGAAGCGCGTCGCCTCCACTGGTAAGAAGTGCAAAAAGTAGCTGCATCGTGTTGTAAGAACGGCAGCAGTAGCACATACATCAACGGACAGTATCGATGAGGATTTGTTGTACAGCCATACGCTCGCAAGACAGATGCAGGCGCTACGAGAGCCATTGCTTACGTGAGGAAATCGCCAGTCGCCACGTGTCCGCTGTATACGCGCACGTCTGGGGCTGCAGCATGACCCGCAGGAGCATCAAACACAGTAACTGCGTGTACGTCAGCGCCGCGCATCACGCGTAGTGCATGTGCACACGACGCGTTCGAGCGCATTTCGACGCCTGGCTCGCGCCAATAGTGTTGGTAGTCGCGCGCCTGGTTCGCATTGTCGTTTAGGCATATGGTATCAGCAGCGTGATGCCTGCGGTGGATGGAATGTGTGTAATCAGCTCGTTCGCTGCCTCCAGACAGCAACGTACGTACACGCAGTGCCCAGAGCAGCGACGTTTGCGGGGTCACAAACATCGACGCTGATCGCAAGAGCAGCTTCGTCTTGTCGATTGATGCCGCGTTGTTGCTCAAACTCGTCTCCGTGACGCTGCTTGTTGGCGCTGCTAGAGTCTGTAGCGACTGTGAGTGCTGCACTTCGCGGCTGCAATAAGATATGGACGCTGTCGTGGCAATGTAGTTATGTGATGCGAGCAATGCAAATCATGAGTGTAAAAGAGCGAGAGCGAAGTGAGATCAGCTATTGCGATCGACGCGACAAGGGTGACAACACCTTGTGCGAGCTCTTGGACGTCGTGGAGATAGCCACTGACGTGTGCGCTCGTGAAACAGACGTCAAAGACTTCGCGCACTGACATCATCTTGCTCTCGTCCTCGGTCACGAACGCTTTCTACATAGTGTGTCGATCGATGCAGATGCAAGCGAGAGCGTGAGATCACCACGACAGAGTCTGAGTCTGATCCAGGAGATAGTTATGCAACAAGCAGCAAACGATTACGCGCCTCGAGAATGGTGAGCACGTCGCTCGAGACATCGTTTGCGAGGTTGAATGTGAGCTGCAGCGCGACGAGAAAGTCCTGGACAATGAGTCGCGTTCGCTCGGCGCTCAGCTGGCCGGTCGAGTCGGCGTACAGCCGCAGCAAGAACATGACTTTAGCGTGCAGATCGGCGCGCATGAGCAGTGCCATGGTGCAGAAGACCTGGTGCGCACACACTGTCTGTGCGGCCTCGTCGAGGAAGAACTCAAAGTGCGGCTCGGCGTCCGCTACGAGCATCCCAAAGACTTCGTCAAAGCGCTGAAAGTCGAGGTGCCGCGGGTATCCTACATGCGATGCAGTAGTAGCTGCTAACATAGACGAGGCGCTACTGCTACTGTGATTTGACTGGCGATGAGGTTGCGACGTTGCTGGCGATGCTGCGCGGTTCGCACGCTGCACACGGGAAACAAACTCGCTGTCGTCATTGTCACTGTCCTCGCTACTGTTCCTGAACTTGCTGCCAGTAGCGCCGCCACCGCTTCGGAAGATCTGCGCACACTCGTCGAGATTCTTCTGTGTGTGTACGACATACTCGCTGAGCAGCTGCCGGTGCTGCGGATCGTCGAGGCCATGTGAACTCAGCGCTGCTCCCATCACGTGTTGACGCTGTAATCTGCGCAAAACCCATGTTGATTCGAAGCATCGCTAATTACCGGTAATGGATATCCATGTTGAAGTTTGGCGTCCTTTCGCCATACTAATACCGGTTATTCAAACGTAGCCGACACGGACGCCGACGATCGCAAGTTCGCTTGGCACACATTGTCCAACTGCGGAACACACACATACTGCCACCAATAAGCACGTCTACACGCTTTGCATTGCAAGCATGGGTGGTGATGACGGCGAGAAGCGACCTCTGCTGTCCACCAAGATGGCGACGCACGAAAGTACGTGGCACGAGTTCGTCCATCTCTCCGGCATGGCAGCGCAAGTGAGTCTCGCGACGTTTGCGCGCGTCGCGCTCACGGCCGTCGACGCAATCTACCTCGGACATTTGGGCGTGAACGAGCTCGCTGGTGCGTCGCTCGCGCAAGTATGGACAAGCGCTCCGCTCATGGCGGTGTGGGCGTCTGCGTCCGCGCTGATTACGGTGCGTGCTGGCCGTATGCATAAAGCGTTGCATACAGTCTAGCGTACTGTAATCAGTACACACTGCACGCTCCTCGAATCGAGCGCCTTTTCGGGCACACATTGATTCGACACTGATGTTTGTCTACACTCCATCCAGCTCTGTGGTCAGTCATGGGGAGCTGGGAACCGTGAACTCACGGGCGTGTGGCTCCAATTCGGACTGCTGATCACGTCGGTGCTGTCGATCCCAGTGTTTATCTGGTACTGGTGCATCGGCTACGTGCTCGAGTACTCGACCGACGACGAAGAGGTGATCGCATTGGCAGCATCGTTTGCACGCGTGCTGTCGTTTGCGATCCTCCCGTCGCTCGTGTACGCGTGTGTGCGGCAGTACCTCCAAGCACTCGGTATCCTCGTACCGACAACCGTCGTCGGCGCAACGTCGATTCTCCTTGCAATCGCAACGAACTATCTGTTCATCTACGGCATTGGCGGCCGCGGTGGCCTCGGATTCATTGGGTCACCGCTCTCGACGGTCGTTGCGTCCTGGTTTCAGCCCCTTACACTCATTGGGTACTGCTTTGTCTACCGCAAGTACCACTTGCGGGCATGGAGCGGCTGGCACTGGAACGCGCTCACGCTCGCGCGCTTCCAGTCGTTCGTGAAGATCTCGGGGCCAATTGCAGGCAACTCGTTCGTATCGAACCTCGCAAATGCGCTCGTGTCGCTCGTCGCTGCGAAGCTCGGCGCCAAGACGATTGCAGCAAACGCCGTGATCTCCGGCATGTGGAGCCTCCTCTGGGCTCTTTTCTGGGGCTACGGCTGCGCGACGCAAGTGCGCGTGGCAAACTACCTCGGCGCCGGTGAGCCGCAGCGTGCACAGAAAGTAGCGACGCTCGGCTTTGCTTGCACAGCTGTCGTCGTCACTGTGCTTGCAGTCGTGACGAACCAGTTCGACCGCGACGTCATTGCGATCTACACGACCGACGACGAGCTCGTGCGCGCCTGTACGCGCGCCTTGCCGATTTTCATCTGCGCGTTCATCGTCGAAGCGTTTGAGATGCTCTGTGGCGGCGTGCTCACGGGCATGAGGTGCGATAGTTGTCTATATGCAGCTGGCTCTCGCTGCGTTGCTTGTCTGTGTGGCTACAGCAGGCACCGTTACCGTGTGCTTGTTTCGTCGTTGTCGCTAACTTCACTGCTGTCGTCAACACCACATTGCAGCAAAGTGAAGGTGAGCTTTATCGCAAGTACGATTGCGACGTGGTGCATCAACCTCCCGATCGCGTACATTGGCGGCATCGTCCTGGGCTTTGGTTTTCCGGCACTTTGGGTTGGTGTGTTTGCGATGGAACTCTTCAAGCTGCTCACGTACGCGATCTATCTCTCGCGCATCAACTGGAGCAACATGTCGGCGCGCGCGATGGCAGCGATGGAAGTTGCGCCTGAGGAAACACCGGACGATGTCGAGAAGAGCGCTGTGAACTACATCACTGCCGTGGTGCGTGTTGTTCCGTTTGGCTAGTTTGTCGAGCTGGCTATGCGGTGATGTGTGGATCTGTTGTCCTTCCTGCTGCTGTATGCAGTGTGTACGTACTAATTCTGCTGTCTGCTGTGTACCACAGGTGGGCTCACAGCCGACTGGCTACATTGCGTCGATGCCGGAGACACGCACGCCGCCGCTCAGCACGCCGTTCGCGCGTCAACGCAAGATCGGCAAGGTCCAGCGCCGCTGCAAGTCGTACGAGCCTACGCGCACGAAGATCACGCGTGTGCCGATCACGCTGGACGTGTGAGATGTGTGCAAGGACAAGTGCATCGAGCGCGGAATTGCAGAGTGCTGGCGTGATGCAAGTTTAAGCGTCAAGGTTGAAGTAATGGCTATATTGGTAAATAAAATGCCACTATTGTAATTAGCGATAGATGGTCTACTCCAGTCCTTTCTTGGTAAACAATAAGAAAGCGTACATTGTGTGCAGGTGGACGACGACGTGTACGTACGACGTGTACGTACGGCAAGCAGAAGCTAGACCCCTGACGCTAGCACTACAGAGCAGACGCACTGCCACTCGACAGCAGACACCCTCGATAGAACAAGCCAATCCAAACATGCACGAACTCGGTCAGGAACCCGTTGGCAAGTGGGCTCAGCGCAATGAGGCGAAGCGCAACATGTACCTCACGAGCACGGACAACGTGCGCGTCACAGCGCGCCGTGGCACCGCGAGTGCATCGACAGCTGCCGCGCAGTGCCAAAAGTGTCTCCAGACCGGCCATTGGACGTACGAGTGCAAGAACGACGCGATTTACCTCAAGCGCGCGTCGCGGTCGCAGCAGCTCAAGAACCCCAAGTTGCGCCAGCCGTTCAACGAGGACCAGCCACCGAGCGCAAACAAGGACGACGACGCGTTGCAGCAAGCAGCAGCGCGCAAACTGGCAGCGAAGAAGAAGAGCGCAGCAAAGAAGCGCTCGATAGCCAAGTCGAAGCGCGCAAGCAAATCGAGTCGGAAGCGCCGCCACCGCAGCAACAGCAGCAGCAGCAGCAGCGACTCATCGTCGTCCTCATCCGGTAGTGACAGTAGCGACAGTGGCAGCGATAGCGATAGCAGCCGCAGTGGCTTGTCGTCGTCTGGCTCCGACTCAAGCGACTCGTCGAGTGCCTCGTCCGACTCGGACTCGAGTAGCGACGACGACGAGCGATCGCGCAAGCGTCACAGCAAACGCCGTCGGAGTGACTGATGACGTGAAGCCGATACAGTATACGTTAGTGCGAGAAAGACAGCAAGAACGCTTGCAGGGAGGCGGTCATTTTGCATGAGCGCACAAACAGACAGTCGCTACAGCAAGCGAATGAATAACAAAAGAAAGACTTCAAAGGGCGTCGGGTCGTGTTGTTGCGCATCGGATCAAGTGCATACGTGTGTGTGTGTGTCAATGTGGCTACACTACCAGCAAACCACAGAGCAGCGCTGCTTTCCTACCCATTTCTGCGTTGCGTGCTTCTCGCCTGGCCTCTCTGGCTGCCGCCCCATCTCAACTTACCACGAGCCGCCAAACTCCGACTTGGTGTTCACAAACAGCGCAAAGTCCCACTTTGTGTCGATCTTCACGGGCTCGCTGATCGACACGCCGTCGGTCGTGACTTTCGCAAATTGGATCCGGTTGATCGTACGGCAGTCGCGGTAAAAGCACACGCGCATGCAGTCTTCCAGGATCGTCTGCGCTTCGAGTTCCGTGAGCGCTGGCTTCCAGTACTTGCGCAGCAGCGGCATGCCGAGGTGGTGCCCAAAGCCCGTCGCAATGAAGTCGCCTTCGAACGCCAAGCCGATCATGTTGACTTGCCCCAAGAACGGCGCTTTCGTCTCGGGGTGCAGGCCAGCGACCACGAGTGAGTTCCACAGCGGATCAAACTTGTTGCGGCGGTGGTACAGCATGCGCTGGAGGTAGTGGTACAGCTCCGGCGCGTTCACGTCACAGCCGTCGTCTTGGTTAAAGTCAAACACCTCCATCTCCTCGAGCTTGTCTTTGATGAACTGAAAGTCGCTAAAGTCGCCGCCGGCGCCAATCAGCGTCGTGTTGTGCACCGACGTGAGGCGACGCTGGTCCGTGAACCGCGCGAGCGACCCGTACGACCCGAGCGTGTCGGCTGCCATGAGCACACCACCATCGTACTTGAGCGCGATTACGGACGTCCCCGTGACAATCGGAGACTGCGTGCGCTGCGCCATTGTTGTTGCGTGTACTTGTTGGAGATACGAGTGCGTCGAGCGTCGATCACGTAGATAGACGGCAGGCGGTAGCGGGGAAGAAGAGCGTGACGCGATACGTTCGTTGCACGCAGATATCGTTGCTGTCGCTTTTTGCTTGCTTTGTTATGCGCGATCTTTTGCTCTTGAGGGAGAACAGCAAAAAAATAATTTCCTAATATACATGGTAGATATTGCAGTAGTCCAAACATACTTAGACCTAATATTTGATTTTGACTCTCTACGTAGTAAAAAACAGGCGCCAGAGAGAGAAAGATAGATAGATAGATAGAT
>JAADXH010000736.1:0-17555 GCA_023337595.1 Globisporangium camurandrum | reverse complement strand
CTCTTCGCGCCAGACAGCGCCGCCGCCGATGCCACTAGGGTCCATCGTATCCATCCAACACGTGAGCGAACACTCGTTCTCTAGAAACTCCCGCACGCGCTGCGCAAACGCAAAGTGCGTATGCGTGTACGAGATCATGACGTCGCGACTCCCCGCTTCTTTCTTGAGCGTGAATTGCAGCTCGGTCGACGTCGTGCAGTCGACCGGCCGCTTCCCAAAGCTATTCGTCGTCATCATGTTCGCGCCACATTTGATCAACGACAGCGCAGTCTGTCGATTCTCGCGCTGGAGCGCAATGTGCAGCGCCGTGTCACCCGTTGCGATTTTGTATTTCAGCGACGCGCCGGCAGCAACGAGGCTCGAGATCGTGTGGACGCTCACGCCTTCGGCTTCGGCCGCAAAGCACAAGATCGGCGTCGCGTCGTCGTCCTGCGCGTTCGGGTCTGCACCGTTTGCGAGCAGCAGTGTCACCATGTCGCCGTGGTCGTTGTGCGCCGCCCAGTGCAGCGGCGTCCGGCCGTCGCGGTCCTGCGCGTTCGGGTCCGCGCCTTTCGCAAGCAGCAGCTCCGCGGACGCGCACTCGCCGACGATCGCAGCCCAATGCAACGGCGTGCGGCGATGGACGCCATCGACGCGCTCGCCGAGCGTATCGACCGCCGTGCCATGCGCGAGCAGCGATTTGACGGTCGTAAGATGCCCCGCGGCTGCTGCCGAGTGGAGCGGCGTCAGTGCGACGTCCGCGCCGGCGTCGACCAAGTAGTCGCTCAGCGACGACCGGAGCGTGAACGCAGCGCGTTGCAGGGGCGTCGCGAACGTCCGCATGAGCCCCGACAGCGACACGGACGCGACGTGGAGAAAGTTCGCACCGTGTGCAACGAGGAGCTGCAGCACTTGCGGATCGTCGGCGACAAAAATCGGCGGCAACACGCCGGCGCGGTAATAGAACGACGCTTTCGAAAGCAAATTCACGTTTGCGCCGTGGTCGATCAAAAGCCGCACGACGTTCACGTGGCCACTAGCAACGGCGCCATGGATCGGCGGGACGAGGACCGTACATACGATTGCTTTGAGCGGTGACTTGAGCCCGTCCTGCGTCCGGATCTATGGGAGAACCGACAATCGTGTATGCATGAATGAGCGCCATGCGCCACACGTGTGTTGGTCGCAAAAGAGACAGCGAACGTACCAAGATGCGCGTACAGATCTTGAACAGCAAGCCCAAGTTGAAATTCACGCGTGCGACTTTGTCGAGTGCGTTGACGTCAAAGCCATGGAGGAGCAGGAGGTGGACCATCATCGTATGCCCGAGCATTGCAGCGACGTGCAATGGGTTCTTGCACGACATCGCAAACGCGTAGCCCCACAACACGGGCGTCCGGTACAACACACTCACGTTCGCAATCCCATAGTCAGTGCGTGCGTCGTCGAGCAACTGTTGTGCCGCTTCGACGTCCCCCCGCACGACCGCACGATACAGTTGCTTCTTGAACACTTTGACGTTGCGTGCGTGTTGCGTCAGCCCTGGCCACGACATGATACTATACGACGTGGTACACAGAGGGAGCCAGTGTATGAGTGCATTAGTAGTCAGGCCAGCAAGCCACAAGCAATGCACGCACCGTTTGAGCCACGCGTTCATCGCCGATGTGTGGTTTGCGTCGTTCGCACCGTCTGCTTGGAGCTTCTGGTGCGTGATGAACCGACAGAACAATACGATCTGGTGCATGAGGACGAGCCACATGACGAGCGACGAGTAGAGCATTGCGATTTCACTCGCCGAGTACGTCTCGTGACACCGCAGCGTCTCGGGCAAGTGGACGATCTGGTCGCTGGCAAAGTAGATCATGAACGCCATCGTGCCCGTCACGATGAGCTCACAGACTTGGAGGTACGGACATCGAACGATTCGATTGTCCTTGCGCTTGTAGAGCGCAACGGACTCGGTCGAGAGTACGACCGGCAAGACGAGCAGGACATTTGGAATCCCAACGTAGTGCATCCCGCGCAGCAACTGCAAGCGCCAGTCGCACGACGCGTCGTCGGCGTCCAGTGGCGCACGTGGCGACGATGCCAGCAGCGACCGTGTTGCGTTTGTGATTGGATCTGCCAGACGCGTGCGATGTGCGTCGTCATCGTTTGGGTTCATGGCGTGCTTGACAAAGATCACGGCCCATACATCGAGCGCCAAGACGACAACCGACCCGACGACGAGCCAATACGCAAAGTACGAGTTGTTGATCTTCCCCCAGACGCGCAAGAGCGATCGACGGACGCCTGGACCTGCAAATAGATGGTGGCGTGCTGCTCCACTGACGGTCTGCGTCGCTTTGTCCGCGCGTGCAGCAGTCGCTGCTGCTGTAGTCGAAGCTGCAGGCATGGTGGACGGTTGTTGTTGGGAGACGACATTGACGCTGTCGGCGTCGGACAGCGACCGGATGCGCTGCACGTGGCTCGGTTGCATCGCTGCGAGCAGCTCCTTGTCGACAGCAGTGAGGCGATCGACGTCACGTGCATCTAGCGACGTCTGTGCGCGCAGTCGCCGCACAGCAGGCGACGCGAGCCCGAGCTCCGGATCGAATGCGTCGTCGCCCTCGGCCGGTGGCGCCACGAGCTCGGGTCCGGTCGCTTGCGTCGCTTGCGTCGCAGCGTCGGTGCGCATCGTGCCGTAGTTGCGCTTCTCGTCCTCGTCCTCCTCGGAGCTCAAGCTCTGCGACTCGCCCATGAACCACGGGTCGTTGCTGCGCTGGTGCAGCGCACGCAGCTGGCGCGTCGCTGCGGCTGCTGGCGACGCTGTTGGCGTCGACGTGAGCGTCGATCGTCCGTCGGCGCTGGTGCGCGGCAGGTTCTTAAACTTGAGGATCGCCGAGCTCGCGAGCGACGGGAACCCAAGCGCACTGCGCGTGCTGTTGCTCGCGTTGCCACGGGCGCTTGCGCTGTTGCTGTCCACTGCTCCGGCAGCTGCTGCAACGTCGACATCCCCGCCGCCGCGGCTCCGCAGCTTCTTGGCAAACTTGCGCTTGAGCTTCTCGCGCGCGCGCTGCTGCATCTTCTCGTCGCGCCGCTGCTGCTTTGCGGCCGCAGCGCGCGCGACAGCGTCTGCATCCGATGATGCGCGATCATCATCGTCGTCGTCGTCGTCGCTGCTGCTGCTGCTCTCGCTCTCGCTGGAGCTCGAGTCGGCGCTAGCGTTGCCGCCGCGATTGCTGCCTAGGAACGAGAGTCCGAGTGCGCGCGTCACGGCAGCAATGTCGACGATGCTCGTGCTGCTGTCGTCGTCGTCGTCCACGTCTTCAGCAATGCGCGGGGGCTGTGGTGGCTGTGTGTGTTGCTGCGGCTTGCGCTGCGTCGTCGTCGTCGCTTTCTTCATGCCGGATTTGTGTGGCTCACTGACGTCAAATGTGCGTTTGTGTTTGTGCGCGTGTGTGTGGTAGATGTAGAGAACAAGCTCACGGATAGAGCGACAGTGGGGGTAACGTGCGCGTGAGAGCACACACAGACAGCTGCACGCGAGTGACTGCAGACGAGTGACTACAGTCGTGTCCTTGCGGCTGTGCACTTGCTCGTCAATAAATCACCAAAAGTACACTAAACACACAACATTCCTACAGCATCATTTTTTGTATCCACCCGTTCTGACTATGTACAAACTCATTTATGCATTTGTAATTTGCATTCGATTTGTCTACAGTACCAGTCCTGCAGCTGTAAACAGAGTGGATTTTGCATTTGCTTTTAGCAATCCAACTTCCCCTTTGTCACTCATATGAACTCTGTGCGTGTTTGCTCCTCCTGTCCGTGTTGACAGCTCACATGGAACCGCGGAGTTGGCAACGCGCAAGTCTGTAGCGTGTTTGCCAAACACACGCAGCAGCCCTTTGCGTCTAGAACGTCGATCGACACTCACGCGCTGTGTGCCAGCAGTCGTTTGAACCACAAAGCCATCGACACACGCACACGCAGTCAGCGGTGATCGCGGCCACTTGCGTGGTGGGGATTGTTGTGATGAAACTCCGCCGTGAACGCACTCGACTTGCGAATGCTCTCAAACACACGCGACGCGTTGCTGAGCCACTCGCGAAGGCTCATTGCGTGCTGCTGCTGCGGAGGAGGAGGAGGAGGATGCAATGTCGTTGTCGTTGCTGTTGTCGCTGTATGTTTTGTGGACAAAAACGACGGCGCATGCGGCAGGTGCTGAACAAACTGCTGCCACTGCGCTGCTGCGTCTGTGATCGTTTAACGCCACAACGACAGTGTGACAAGATCCATCCACAAATCCATTCAGTACTGCATGAGCTTCATCCACAATCGATACTATCGACAGTGAAATGCTCGCGTACCGTCATAGTCGTCGTATCGACTGCTGTTGCGGCAGTTCGTTCGCACGCGCTTTAACGGCAGCACAAACACTGGAATGTGCGTTTCCAGCTGCTTCTCGTGCTGCTGTTGTTGCTGTTCGTTTAACGCTGCGTTCTCTTTCGCACGTGCTACTACATGATCTGCATGACATCACGCACGCAAACAATCGAGTCCGTTGCCCCTCTTAACCACTAGACACACACCCGACAAGGGGCCACAGCAGCAGCACGTACCAACGACCGACGCGCGGCGACGCGCTGTGCGATAAAACGCACCGGGCCATGCACTTTCGAGCATTCGGACGTGGCGTTCGACCACCAACTGGTCGTGATCCAGTAGCGCAGCGTCCGCGACGCGCGTCGCAACAAACAGCAGCTTGGCGACGTGCTTGTCGCCCGTTGCGGTCATCGTACTGCCTGAAATGTGCGGCACGCGGCAGCTGTCGAGACGCGCTGCTGCTTGCTGGAGGAACCGCACGACGTCACAATCGGCAAAACCGTCGTGCGCAATCACGACGTAGTGGCAGATCGATAGAAGAAACGTCGCTAGCTGGAGCGAATGGACTTCCGACTGCTGCTCGAGCGTCAGCGCATTACTGCTGTTTGTATTAGTCGCACTGGAAAAGCGCTGGGACGACGACGACGACGACGACGACGACTCGGTCTTGTGGAGCGCGTCGCTGAGCATGGAGGTACTGAACATCGGCTGCGTATCGAGCAGCACGAGGCTCGAGCGACCGTGCGTTGCGCTCGTCGGGTCGTGACTGACTGCGAGGTCGACGCCATTCGTAACGTGCGTGTTACTGAGCAACGTCTCGTTGCGCTGCGTGGCAAACACGTTGGTACCCGTCGCTGGCGATCGCTTTGAGCGCACGCGCGCTGTCGTTGATGCGATCGTCGCAATCTCCTCGGACGCAGTACGGCCACCGACAGCGCTATGCAAAAGCGACAACAGCGTCGACTTGCCGACGCTGTCAAAGCCCAAGACACCGACGACTGTGAACGTTGTGAGGTCGAGACATCCTGCGAGGGTCGTCGACAGGTCGGTCGCAAATGTAAAGTGCGTCGTGATGAGCTTGACGCTCGTCGCGGGTGCAACAATGTGTTTGTTGTTTGTATTCACAAGTGGCGCTGCGGCACTCGGCGTCGGCGGTCGCGTCAGCGGTCGCGTCAGCGCTGCTGCAGTTGCTGCTGCTGGTGACGCGTTCGTGGACGACGGCGTGCGCTTCTTGTTCCCACTCGACGTCGACGCGTTGGACGCCAATGATGGCTCGTACAGCGTCCGTGGAGCAACTGGCGCTGCAAATGCCGACAGGTCGTCGCGACTGTTTGTTTGTTGGTGCAATGGTGACTGGCGCGTGTGGACGTGGAGACTTGCTGCTGGTGTATTTGACGCAGTGCTGCTGCTGTCGCTGTAGCGACTACCACTGCCACCACTTAATGGGCTGCTGCGCATGGTTGTTGCCATTGCTGGCGGCGCATCCGGGATGTACAGACCCACAGACGATGGGGGATGGGGCTTGGTGAGGATCATTGCTGGTGGCGCAGCGTTTGCAGCAGTCGGCAACGCACTCGACGTCTTGGCGCGTGTCTGCGCGTGTCGATGCAGCAGCGAGCAGACGTGTAAGCTATGCGTTTTGGTTCAGCTGTAGCGATGTGTAGTAGATTCGATTGGTATGGGCGTACCCGAGTGTTGCTGCTGCCTCGGAACGCACGTGCTGCGACACCGCCACTGGTGCTGCTTGCAGTCGCTGCAGTGCTACCACTGCCACTACCGGATAGCGCATCACTCACACCGGAGTGCTGGCTGCTTCTGGTTTGGTTTGCGGTCACACTTGTGCTGGTGGTGGTGCCAGTGCTGCTGCGTCGATTCCCACTCGCATTCCCACCGCGCTGTGTCATGTCGATGGAGATGCGCGCAGTCGGAGTGTGAATAACGCACACATACGCATACGCGGTTAGCAGGGCATCAACAGCAACACTATCGCGCGCACCTTTTGTCGCTGCTTGAGCGGCGTGCTCTCGCGGTCCATTGTACTGCTTCGTGTTCATACAGGCAATCAAAAATACAGAGTTTTACGAAGTTGTACAATCGGGGAAATCAAAAAAAATATTAAGTAATAGTGAAATGAAGCATATCTTGTGCTTTAACACCTCTAAGTAAGCAGATTATAATTCCCGTATTTTCCGTTACGGTCGAAAGCCTGCTATAAACTACATTAACACATTTAACCATGACGATTTTCAGGCAAGTAAAAACATCTTGGCGACTTCGACAACATGAGTATTCTATAATCTATTGTGGAGGCAGAAAAAGAGGTGCTCGGTTTTGCAGGAAAGTTTGAACTGATACGTCGTCTGAATGGACACGTTGTCTCAAACTACACTATTTTCCGGAGTATATACTGTATATTGTCCTAGACTACATTTTTGGGTTCAGATATCTAGCTCTCGATTAACTTGTTTGGTGCGCATCAAGAGTGCAAGCAAAAAGTGATAGTTATCGAGCAAACTGAGCTGCTTTTGCACATGTACACAGGTGGTGTCGTGTGTTATCAGATGTGAGCGCGTTATGCATGCGTTAGGCGTACGTTAAGCATGCAAAGGAGCAGACTATGAACACAAAACGCAAACAACTAAACAAGGATGTGTTTGCGTTCAACGCGCTCTCACTAGCAATCTGCCTGCTCGACCTACACAACAGCCTCGCGTTCTTCGTCCTCAAAGTCGTCGTCTCCGTAGGCGTCCAAGTCGCGGTCACTCTTGTTCTCGTCCATCTCGAACAAAGCGCGACGCGTGCGTTACCACTTCTGGTTGCGCTTGCCGGTCGTCTGGCGTATATGGATCGTCTTGTTGGTCGACGATGGAATGCGGCACTTCTACTCGTCGTGCCAAATGTCAAAGCATGTGCGCGTGTTGTTTCGTGAGGTGTAGATGACTGCATAAAGGATCATACGCTAGTTCTCCTTTGCGTATTCGACGCAGTAGTAGCCTATATCGTTGTCTCTCTGAGCTGAATGCTACACACCTTGCACGCATTGCGCTTGCACTTGCACGCGTTGACGTCACAGAAATCGTTGTTGAGCACGAGTGTGTTCGCACTGGGAGAGCGTCAGGTCGGCGCCAGCAGACCTTCTGCGCCAGCAAAGCCGCTTACGCTCGCAGTTGTCAGTTACGTGTGCAGGAGCATTATATACTTGGCGCATCTAAACGCGAGCGTTCCAGTACACTGTGCTGTTGGAGCGTGCGTCACGTACGCGTTCACGATCGCAAGATCAACTAGTCCTATGAACAGCGACTTGTAGTACCTTCTAAATCTAAAGCTCGTTTGCAATCTAACGAAGCCGTTCGTGACGGTCAACTCCGCACATCATGTCGCCATAGTCTCGAACTACTCTTGGGGACGGATCGTTTGTGCCCCCAATGCCACGCACAAAGCGACTCACTGTAGACGTGCACGCGGCAGCACCAGTAGACAGAAAGTGCACAGGCTTTTTGTCTTTTCAACTGAGAGCGACCATCGACTGTACACCCATACCGCGAGCCATTTGAATAGGCTACGACGTATCACGGATCCACGTGCACCACTGCGGTCGAGTCCGAGTCGGTTTGTCATAACTGAGACCGTTGCATAGACTTTGATCATGAGACGCTGCAGCTACAGCGCATCGCCAGTGTAGAAGCGGTCAATTGTTTCCACGTGCCAACCTTCGACGTGATCTTCTGCTGTGATGAGTTTGTTGCAATTGCACACTACAGCAGCAGGTTTGGTTTTGTTGCTCAGAGCCGGGCGATCGACGTCGTGTTAATGCTGTCAGAGGAAGATCTCAAATCCAGTACACAGACAACATGAACAACTTTCAAAATGTTTATGTCGTCTCGGGCATCATGCGCACTTAGTGGAAAAAGAAAGTCAGCGTAACTGAAGAAGTATGTTGTCTCCGCGTCACGCAACATGAACATATTCATACTGAAGCAGTGCGGATAGCGGACATGTAATGCTACGTTCTGTTGTGACGGAATGTCCCCGCCAAGCACACCTTCGTCTAAACTCAGTTCCTGCGTCAAGTGCCACAACTCATTGAACGGTGCCTCAAGCGTGTCGATCAATAAGAGGATCTTTCACGCCTTGTCGTGAGTAATCGATCGCTCGTGATTGCTCGTGAAGTACAGAATAGAGAGCACAGTTGTGAACCGATTGCGGGGTATCACGCCCACAAATGAGCCCACTGGAAGAGCAACATCAGGAGAGAACGCCATGGTGTGCAATACCACTTTTGGGGGGTGCGTAGATCGTTGCCAAGAATTAATCCGGTATCGCGCACGATCTCATGCACATTAATCAGCCCTTGCATATGAATACGTGCTGTAACGTCTCTTAACGTCTTCACAATGCGACGGTCACGCTTTTGTAACGAAATTACACCCAATGCGCTCTTGTGTCGCTTTTTATATCGACTCGATAGCAATTTCGTTCCAAAGTTTGCGTCAAAGTATTTTAAAAAGCAATATGATTGGAAAATCGGACACGTTGTCAAGACGGCGCGTAGGTCCCCCAATATTTGTCGTCAGTCCATTGAACAGCTCTGTCGTAGTCTCGACTTTGGTCGTGACAGGACCCCAACGCATCGATCGCAGTGCCGCGTGGTCGTACGACCCATAGCCAAGCGTTTACATAAACGCAGCTAATACAAGCTCTTTTGAGCGTCATCATCGTCGTCGGCATCAATGTTGAAAGGTAGTGCGTCTGGACGTCTAAACGACAATGTCCTTCTTCCATGCGTCGAACCGAAACTCTTTCTTTTCAGCGTCTGATATGTAGCAAATGCCTGATAACAGTCGTTCTGGCCGCTTTTAGTGTTCGTTCGCAACGATGTCGACAACTTCTGTTTCCATCGCGCTTGCTGCATCAAGTGTTCGTGCAGTAGCTTCAGCGTCCGTAGCGTCCATATCTGCAGCGATCAAATCCACAGCGTCGAGGTAGTACTTTACAATTGCAGCATGATCGCTGACGTCCATTTGTACGTTCGCGTTGTGTTCGTCCTGCGCATACACGTAATTGGGGTCGTCGTCAGACGCACTATCATTTTTCGATGCCCGCATCTCCTTTAACCTCCATGCTGTCTTGCGCGCCATGTTGATCGAAGTTTGCACCAGCATGTTGACTCGCTATGTTGTCTAGCGCAACTTCTAGCACAGGAGGATCATGTTGTCCAAGCTGCACATCTTGAGCGAGATCCTGTGCAAAGTCCTCACCCGATGTGGCGAAGTACTGCGCCTACGTCGTCTAGGTGCAGCTTGTGCTGCTGAAGTAGTCACTGGTGCGGCATGTACATATTCTACTGCAACCACATCAGTTGTGGCATGTTGAGCCTGTACTGCTGGGATATGTACTTGTGCAGCAAGTTACTTGAGCTTATGCTGCTGCTGACGATGCAACTGGTTTGACTTGAGCGTGTTGCGTCGATGGCGCAATTTCGTCGTCTCTTTTGCCGCTGCTACTCAACTCGAAGCGTAGAGTACACGGCGCAATTGGTCGAGTGAGCCTTATTGGCGAGCATCGTGACCCAGTGCGTTTCATCGCAGCGCTCGGGCCAGGGGAACCTGAGCGTGATGCGCTTGAACGCGTGGCAGCGCAAGGAGGGGGGTGTATGTGACGTTTGAGTAGTTTGCGAATTCGATAGAGGTTGCGACGCATTGGATGGAGGATTCGTTGCATGCGCAAGAGCGGAGGGTGGAGCAGGCGGTGCGAGTTTGAGCAGCTTCAGCGTCTCACGCCGTTGCATCCGTGTTGGATCTTCGTCGCCCGACGACGAGGAGAGGACGTCTCGTACCGTACCTTTGTGGATGATACGGAGTATCGCTGCCAAAGTTGCTGCCAACGGCGTCGCACGCAAGCCAAATCTTGAATGTTGGTCGCACGCAAGCCAAGTATTGTCACTCGAAAGAAGTCATTTGTAATATAATAAATGTTGGCTTTACTTTAGCAATGAGAATTGACAGCTGTCATGTCGATGTTGAAAATTGCCAATTTCGCAAGAAATTTTCGATGTTTTGCATTGTGTGCTAGACAAAAGATATATTGTACATGTTGTCTGATTCAACGTACGGGGTTAGTGGTGTTAACAACTCCAATACCAGAAGTATTTGACATTATACACTACATAGAATGCAAAGTGGTTACAGTACGTGCGATTAAGACAGCTCTCGAGGTCTGCTACAAGTTGAAGTCCATTACTGCTAGTGATGTTGTTGACTTGGATAACACTATTTTGGGATTATTAATACACATGTCGTCTTAAGACCACACGAATGACTCGTTTTTGCTCGATGTGCTTCAAAAATGGAAGTGATGAGACTTTGCTTTGCTCATATATCGAAGTGACGACCAGCGATTTTGGTGAGTGTGCAAAATGAGCCGGAAATAGAACACAATGACAGACTGCGGCACAACAACACATAATACATAAGTCTTTCTTGTATGCCATCGTACGCCATGTGTTCGCTCGCTCATCTGCAATAAGCCTAAAATGCGAGCTCGTAGCTCTGTACTCACCCGAGTTGTTGTTATACTCGCTCTCTTCCTGGTTCTTGTTGCTGTCGATCTCACGAAGTACTCGACGTACACGATTAAGTTTACGTGAACCGGTGGTCTTGCGCTACTGAATCAAATTTCTTGCGGCTCTGGCACGCTGTCATCGAGCTAGTTGTAATTTACGTCTTGGTGTTACCTTATACAGCGCGGAAATTGTTGCACAAGAACATGTACTTGTTATCGCCGCTGCATTCCAGGCAGAAGTAGCTCGTCTGCATAAGCATTATTGCTTTCTTCCTATCATTGATACTGCTCACCTTGCACGCGTTCCGCTTGCGCTTCTTTGGCTTATCTGCTCGGAACTCGTTATTCAGCTTGAGCGTGTACTGGTCACGAGGTCCAGGAGAGCGACGTGTTAGTGTGGCAGTCTGCTTTGCTACTACAACGTCCTCGAACTCAACAACGGTAAGCTGGGCGAGCAGCTGAGTCATTAACTCAGCGCGACTCAAAACGATGTCGAATTTATGGTCTCTTTATTTGTGTGATGCGTCACTTACACGTTGGCAATGGCAGGAATTATGAGTTTGATGAACAGACTCTTGAATTACGCTTTGTGTCTGTAGCTGATTTGGAGCGTAGCTTTAGAGTTAATCATACCGATCAATCCCTCCCTTCATCGCGTAGTAGTTGCAGACGGCGCGTGGACACGTCTAGCGTGTTGCCTTCACAAGCATGGCGGCTGACAGTGACAGCGCAAGAAGCAGCTCCAGTGGATGACAAATGCACTGGCTTGTTTTGGATCTACGACATCGCGATCATGAGCAGTATGTCGACTGTGCGAGACTTCTTGAACTCTTCGGGATTCTCAATTGATGCTTGTGCGCCTCCTTTGTTGATGATGCCGTTTCATAGACTGAAACTGTCGATCATTACAGTACCCACAGCGTAGTCGTTGACAGTCGAGCAGCAACACCACCGTCGTGTAGAATCGGTCAATTACAACGCGGCATCGAGCAAACGGCGGTCAGAGTTTGTGATGGCGATGCGCAAATTGCGCATCGCAGCTGCCTGGCCCGTCTGGTTGCCGATAGCATTCATCTGACGTCATGTTGCTGCTTGCCCAAGTGGATTTCTAACCTAGAATAAATGAGACGACGATAATGTTGTCCTGGACAGCATGCGAACTAAAAACAATTGGAAGCGCCACATGAACCCGAGGAAAAATGCCGAGGCCGCGTCGCACAGCATTAACGACTTAGTCCTAAAGCGGTAAGATTTGTCGGGCATGTACTGCGTGGTAAAATTTTGGGGAAACGTTGCAGGAAGCACATCTTCGTACTCCATCGTCGAGCGACAGCCATGGTGTCAGGCTCCAAGCACTCAGGAACCGGGACTCTCGTACGTCTACTATCGGATCTTTCATGCCGTGTTGTTGGTCGTCTGGTGGCGCTCGTTGTATGTGAACTCTAGATTGATGAGAATCGTCTTATTACGGATCAGCGGGATGACGCTACCAAACACTTTGTGGAGCGCACCATCCTGGTTGTGCCTCCAATGATGCGCGATGCCTTTCGAGTGATAGAACAGCATGTTCACGAAGAGCAACACCAGCGCTAGGACGATCTCGTAAACCTCAATCAGCTTCATTTTGCGCATGCGCGCCTTCGCATGATTGATCGTCTTGACAGGTTTTGGTGCCGACGCTGACATACGATGCTTGCAAGAGCTGACCGTCCCGACCGGGACGAACTTTCGGAGCCGACGATGAGATACAATGAACGAAAGAGCTTGTTCGTGCCGCTTTGTACCGCTTTGTGCCGCTCGTAGCTGCTCGACTGTGTTGCGATAATGTCCCAAAGAGACTTCGAGCTATAGTAGGAAAAACAACAGGTCGATCAGCAATTTGTACATTGCTGCAACACTGCCACGCGATCCACCGGTCTCTAAAGCAAGCCCAGAATATCTGTGTTGAACTCAACGTTCGGCGAGACGCTCAACCAGTGCATGTGATGTAGTTCAGCCTGATCAATCGCGTCAAAACCAAGACTCACAGCCCCACCATGCAAGCCCATCTACGCCGCAGGCACGCAATCATCAGCGTCTACAAGTTCGTCGTCAGATGTCGGAGGCGACCGAGATCCATCAGTAATATTGATGTTTTCCTCTCCAGGATCGGACTTGAACTCTCACTTTTTTGCGTTCGATAAATAGTACACGCCAGACGTTTAGACAATTGACGTGACCCGTGGCGGCGCGTCGATATCTTCGATTCCCATGGCAACGGAGTCGTCCCTCTCATCTGCTGCCACGGCAACATCGATCGCATCCACTTCGTCAATCGAAATACGTCGATAATCTCTGCGCCAGCTGCATAGACTTCTGCAGCAACCATGTAAACAGCATCAACGAAGAGATCGCTATTGTTCATGTTGTCGTCTCCCGTCACCCGATTAATGTTTTTCGGTTGATGTTGTCTTTCTTCTCTTTGTGCACTTCGCCTTCACTACTGTACTCGTAGTCCAGATCCTCGGTATCCGACGCGCTGTCAATATCAACGTCTTCGACGCCATCGCAATCATGCGTCGCAGTATGTGCAGCAACTGATTTTGCGTTGCATGTGACACTGTTACTTGCGCAAGCGATGCTTGCAATGCCAGCGAAGCAATGGCCTGCATTGTGCGTCCGAGCGAGGTTGCGGCTTGCGTCATTTACGCATGTGGGGTTGTGATGCTTGCGCTTGTGGAGCTTCCGCTTGCACCTTTGCTAGCGCTAGCATAGCTTGCTTACTTCAATTGTGCCGCGCCAGCTGCTTGTTCTACTGCCGCTTCTAGAGAAGAAATACGGACGCATGGTGTGTCATCGACGTCCGAGTCGTACAATTGGTAGCTAAACTAATTCAGCACAAAACGAGACACAAAGGTTGAGAGGCGACCAAACGGTGTCCGTAGTGGAACATGCGGCTTCCGACGTCGGGTGGTAGGTGACGGCGGTGCTGACAGTGCGCCAGAGGCGGTTCGAGGCGCATGTGCAGTCGGCGTGGACGGCGCCGTACGTGCAGTTGACGTTTGTGTGGTCGTATTAACGTTGTAGTTGACTGTGCGGCAGACAGTAATGCTTGCAAAGCATGATACGGTTAAGGCTGGCGCATGAACTTCACTCGGAAGGCTTCAACTGAGTATGCGTGGTCGTAGAAGTGCAATCTCGCGGCATGTAGTGCTGAAGTGCGTGGATTTAGTGGTGCCGTCTGTGCGTCGTATTAGGACGACGACGGCGACGCTAATGAAGGCGAGAGCACCTGACGCCCATGTAAAGTGGCGCTGACGCTAGGAGTGGTGTGTCACGCGTTTGACTTAATGCACCAGCGCGCGAACGCGTTCGCCATAAAATAGTGTCTACGCCGGACTTGCCGGTGGTCGCGCCGGGACGCAGGAATGCGATGACGGAATCGAGTGTGGGATCCGCACATCTGCGTGTTGCGCACGCCACGCACTTTCGTACTGCCTCTGCGCGACTGTCATTTCTCGAACAATGTGTGGCACTATGATGTGCACCACTGTTGCACTCATTGACAAATGTCATAAAAAGGTCATTGCTAAAACTTCCAAAATATCCTCAGATTGATAAATGTATTCTCCCAACGAATGCGACGTTTGTATCGATAAATCATGTTATTTAGGACAACATGTTCGACGACGTTGGCCAGGACAACGTATGGTTTTGGAAATACTACCTCTTTTTCTTAAGGCAAGTTGTTAAATGCTACTTTTCCGTCACAAAGCTGGATAATATATGCGGAATGAAGTGGTGCTCACAACACCAACTCAGTTCAAGGATTGGCTATAATGAAGACAATTTCAGATGTTTTGGGCATTATCATTGGCTTTTCAAATCGCTATACATCTTGATTTACACAATTGACTCGATAGATTGTTACTAGCAAAACAAGATCGTCTATAGGCACGGCAAAAATATGGCCGTTATGCCAACTTGGTATAAATGCAAAGCCATCGAGAACATGGTGAGGAAAAATGCTTTTCTATATGCTAATGTTAACAACTGATCTTTGCAAAACAATTAGATGTGCACTTATTAACTTTTTACAATGACCCCAAGTTCACATAAACCAGCCAAGACATCGTTATGTGACATTATATAGCAAAAACGTGCTATCCTGTTATGAGATGGAGATGTAACCAATATAACACTAGCAACAGTAGTCGTATTTTCCTACACTTTGAGCTAAAATTGATAAAAGTGAAAATACTAGAATGGGCCTATACACAATGTTTGCTGTCAACGATGAGACTCATACATATTAACTGATAATCGGTTTTATATGTTAACTCTTGTGTAAACATTCAGGGAGGCATGTAAAATTATTGATCGTGACGACGTTATATACACCTGAGCGATGTGTACGCGGTTAATGTCCTGCAAACGAGCTGAGCGATAATGCTAATTTGGTTTGTAATATCTCAGAAATTGACCAAGGAACATGCTAATTGATTCAACTATTTCTCATATTTTGTCTTGAAATACAGCAACTCGTAAATAGTGTTATCGGGAGTCCCGTGAACACGACGAATAAGGAACAATATCGAGAACTATAGTGAACAAAGTGCAACCCAAGCTAAAAGTGAAACGTCGTATTTACGCCAGGTAAATTTGTGCTATTTCTAGGGCGATGACAGCAACTTCACTGAACAAGGGAAGCGCGTGATGTCGACGTATGCCGATCACACCGTCCCAGGAAAGTTGAACCATCTCAAGACACTCAAGTCGTTGCCCAGCGCCGCGCCAAGCGTACAGTACGCGGCGTTAATACTGCTTGCGGAAGAGTTGTCGATGGAGATGCCCGGAAGAGAAAGCGCGAAGCAACTGCAGCTGTCGCTGCAGGAGAATCGCTCGCTCAACAAGGGCTGAAAAATCGAAACGCGACTTTAGCAACGAGCAGTGCGCGTTACTATATTCAGGCGATGCATGCTACATGAAGGGCCACACGACGTGGTTCCACAGGCGCTACTTCCCAAACAAGCCGTTCCTGCAGTCAAAGGAGCGAGCAGACGCACATGTGGCTCGAGCGGACACTGCAAGCGAGAGCCACGACAACGACGAACAGTCCGGCAGGTTGTGGTACAATGAAGTGGACTCGAGACTATAGCAACTCGGCTTCATGCCGACGAAGGCCGGTCGATGCCTGTACTTTGCCAAGAATCGCGAGACGAACGAGATGATGCTGCTGCTGCTGTACATGGACGACATCCTGTTGGTTCACAACTGGAAGTCGAAGCGTGATGAGATCGTTGCAGCCCTCTAAGCGGCATATAGCATCAAGCAACTCGGTCCGCTCAGGCAGTTCCTGGGAATGACGTTCACGCAATCGCGCGGCAAAGGTATGTTTGTGTCGCAGGAAAGGTATGTTAAGGAGCTGCTCATTAGATTTGGAGCGGGTGCTGACGTCGGCACTTCGCTGCCTATGCAGGCGAAGCTGCAGCTGTCAAAGGGCGACAATGCACACGCAGTCAACGCAGTGTGATTCAAGCAAATCATATGCGGGCTGCTTTACCTTTCGACGTGCACATGCCGAGACATCACGTTCGCAGTGAGTCGTCTCGCGAAGCACTGCGATCATCCACACGAAGAGCACTGGGCAGCACTCGACAAGCTACTCGGATACGTCAAGCACACAGCGCACTACGAGCTACGAATCAAGTGCAATGTCGACGAAGAGATCGTATTATGGACGGACGCCGACTGGGCGAATGACGCACAGTCTCGGCGTTCGACCTCCGGCGAGCTCGTGATGGTTTGAGGAGCTCCGAGCTAGCGGCACAGCAAACAGCGGGCTGTCGTAGCACCTTCCACAACACTCGCCGAGATCATCGCTGCTGCAACTGGGACGTACAAGACCGACAGACGGATCGCCACGCTCAAGGAATTCGAGGTCAAGTCGTACCAGCCAGTCGCCGTCTGCATGGACAACAAGCTGACGATCGACTTGCTGCACAACGACACTACCAGTGCGGCCGACAAGCACGTAAACGTCAAGTATCACGTCGTTCGGGAGAAGCTGGCCACCGGAGAATATGACGTCTCGCACGTACGTACGAACGACATGGTCGCTGAAATATTCACTACAGCACTCGCGCGACCAGCGTTCGAGTACCTACGAAGCGCTGTGGCATCCGACCGCCGAGGCACTGATACCGAGATCTGAGCAATGTGTTGAAAGTCGATCTCAGTATCAGTATCAGTTCGTAACACTTGGTAAGATGTGGCACGTGAATAACGATAGCAGCTCGTGTGGCGGCATCGACACGCACATGCAGTGAAGTCTGCGTCATCGGCGGCCAGCGACATCGGCGATGTACGTGTACAAGCACGCATGTATCGTCAAACAGCAGGCAGAGAGAGAAAGAGAGACAAAGGAAGCGCATAAGCAATACATTACTACTATATCTATACTGTTGTACAGGAGTACCATCTTCTTCCTGTTGCTTTCTATCGACCTTTAACATCGCGATGTCATGATCTCGTACACGCATACGCACTTTGCGTTTGCGCAGCGCGTGCGGGAGTTTCTAGAGAACGAGTGTTCGCTCACGTGTTGGATGGATACGATGGACCCTAGTGGCATCGGCGGCGGCGCTGTCTGGCGCGAAGAG
>JAADXH010000735.1:0-17575 GCA_023337595.1 Globisporangium camurandrum | reverse complement strand
CGTTCTTGGACGTAGACACATAATGTACTCGACATCATTGCATTTGTCTCGAGTGTTTGTGTGAATGGACGAGAGCGCATGTCGACGCAAACGCATGGCGTCGGGGCGATCACGTTAAGGAACATTCCGGCGGTGTAGGCGTATTCCAATGAGCAGAAGTTTTGAGCTCCTGTCTTAACAGGAGTCGGATGGCACAAACTACAACAGAGCATATCATGTTGAGCAGTAAATATAAAATATATATTTTTTAATCATTATCAATATACTTTGTAAAGCTGGTAATCGCCATTCTTCGCGCTGATTGGCCACTCGAAATAGCTAATCACACGAAGCGCGCCGAATTGTCACGATTATCACAAAACACGTCCTCCGCGAAAAGTTGTATGCGTCATTGCGCGCGACACCGCTGCTTGATGCCGCATCGCTGTGTGGTGGTGGTGGAGAGTGGCGGTGACAATGGTATGGACGGCAATATTCTTTAAGCAGCGCCGTCGAGATCGCGCTTTCACAAACTCTCACAATCTGTTCCGCTGGTGAAGCACCAAGCGACGATCGACCTCCAGTTCACGTCTTCGCTCATCTCTTGCAGCTACTGTCACGATGCAACACCCGGAGCGCCAATCTGAAGCCGCGGGCATCGCGATCGGCGCTGCGTCCGACGCGTACGCAGTCGCTGCGCTCGCAAAGAAGCTCGAGCAGGTCGACAGTGTAAGTGGGTTGCACGCTGCTGCGAGTCTGCGCCACAATGTCGCCTCGCTCTGGAACGTGCATCGCCAGTTTGAACGCCACGAAGTGTTCACGTCCGCTGCGGACGCTGTACTCCGCGTTGCGGGCAACGTCAGCGAAAACGTGTTTGTGTACCCGCTGCTCGCAAACGGCGCCGCGCCAAGCGCCACAACCAACGCCGACCAATTTGCCGATTTGCGCGCGCGCGTCGTGACGCTCGAGATCCGTCAAGGCGCTGCGGCTGCTGTGCGTGGCGCCTTGGCTGTTGGTACGACTGCTGCTGCGTTCGTGCCGTCGCAGACGCTGCCGCTGTTCCTCCCGAGTCTGTTCCAGATCGCCCAGAGTCGCCAAGCGGCGGTGTTCCACGTCGCGTGCGAGTCGATTCGACAGGACCTCGCAGTCAGTGGCGCGTACGACACTGTCTATGCTTTGCAGCACTCGGGGGCGCTGCTCCTAAACTCGTCGAGCCCACAGGAGTGTCATGACCTCGCAGTCGTCGCGCACGTCGCGTCGCAGCGGTTTGAGAAGCTCCTCGTGCACTTTTACGACGGCGCGCGCGTCGCGAAGGAACTCACGAAGCTCCAGGTGCTCAGCGCTGCGTCGCTCCAGCAACTGGCGGCGATCGAAGCCACGACGTTTACGGCTTTAGCGACCACGAACGCTGCCGAACAAGTCCAACGCGTCATGGACGATCTGTTCCACGTCCTGCAGAAGCAGTACAACGTGTACGAATACACGGGCGACGCGGACGCCGAGCACGTGATCGTCGTGATGGGCGAAGCCACTGTGGCGATCGAACAGGCCGTTGCGTACGAGCGCATGGTCGGCCGCAAAGTCGGCGTCCTCCAAGTCCGATTGCTGCTCCCGTGGTCACACGCGCTGTTTGCAGCGGCGATGCCATCGACTGTTCAGCGCGTCGCAGTGCTCGAGAACCTCTCGACTGGCGCGTTTGCGCTCCAGCGCGGTCTGTTGACGCAGAACGTTCAGGTGTTTTTCCACTCGGCGCACTGGACGAGCAGCATTGCACCTGTTGTGCTCACTGGCATCTACGGCGGTGCGTTTCGCGCTGCGGGCTTCACTGCCGGCATGGGCCGCGCGGTGCTCCAGCACCTGCAAACGTCCGTGACGCGCCGGTCGTTCGTCGTCGCACAGTCCGAGGCGCTGTTTGACGCAGCGGTCGAGACTGCGACGACGTTCCCACACCTCGACGTCGTCTACGGCGATGGCTTTGAACTCGATGGCGCAGACGCGTACTCGAAGCAGTTCCTCTTCTGGGGCTACGACGAACCGACGGACGACGCTTCAACGAACGAATCGCTGCTCGACGCGTTCGACTTGACGCTCGAGTTGCTGAACAAGAACCCGTCGACGCAAGTCCATGCGCTCGTGAATCACAGCGTTGCTGCTGCTGGCGCTGCAGCCGTGCGGCCGGTGTCGACGCTCGAAGTGCGCGTTGGGCTCAGTGGCCGCAGCACTGGCTTGCAGCAAGCGATCGACGAAGCCGACGTTACGGTCGTGACGAAAGCGTCGCTTTTGGGCGACTACGACGTCGTGGCGAGCGTCAAGCGCGGCGGGAGCCTCCTCGTGCTCACGGACTGGCGCACGGTCGACGACATTGACGAGTCCGCGACGTTCAAATCCGCTGTTGCAGCGAAGGGCGTCCAACTGCTGTGCGTCGACCTTGCCGAGCTCCAGACGCGCGTCGACGACGACGCCGTTGCGGCTGCTGGCTTGCAAGTCGCGTTCTTGCGCGCGTCGGGACTGTACAACGAACGCGTCGTGCTCGCATTGCTGCAGAGCCGGTTCACGGCGCCGTCGCTCCAATCGACGCTCGCGTCGTTCGTTGCTGCGGTCTGGGGCGACGTCGCGACGATCACGTACCCGGTGGACGAGTGGAAGAACTTGGTTGTAAGTGACGACGACGACGTTGCTGCGCCACTGACGACGCTCGCGTCGCTCCAGCCGAGCAAAGTCGCGCACTCGGTCGCGAACGTCAAGGTCGCGAAGCGCGCGCGCGCGACGCCGGTGTCCACGGCGACGAAGACCGCGTGGCAGTTTACGTTCCCCGATGCGTTCCGTGCGCGGCAGCATACGCGCGAGCACGTCGAAGCGCTCGTGCGCGTGACCAAGTGGGAGCGCTTGACGCCAAGCGACTACGACCGGAATGTGTTCCACGTCGAAATGGAGATCGAGAACGCGTCGATCAACTACGCGATTGGCGAAGCGCTCGCCGTGTTTGCGCACAACGACGAGAAGGACGTCGTGACGTTCTTGCGGAGCTACGGCGTTGACCCCGAGGCACTCGTGACGCTCCCGGTCACACCATCAAAGAGCAACAAGCACAAACACGCAAACGACGACGACGACGATGATGACGACAACAGTGCGCCAACGGAAGAGACGCTCACGTACTTTCAGCTGTTTGCACAAGTGCTCGACGTCTTTGGGCGTCCGTCCAAGAAGTTTTACCAAGCGCTCTTGGAACTAGCGACCGACGCGAAGGAGCACGCGACGCTCACGCACTTGCTCGATGCAGTTGATGGCAAAGACGAGTACAAGCGTCGGATCGATGAGACGATGACGTACGCCGAGTTGCTCGAGGAGTTCCCGTCGGCACGACCGACGCTCGCGCACTTGCTGGTTCTGATTCCACGGATCAAAGCGCGACACTACTCGATCGCATCAAGCATGAAGCTGAACCCGACGAGCGTCCACTTGCTGATCGTCGTGCACGACTGGACGACGCCGAGTGGCAAGTACCGCATCGGCCAAGCGACGCAGTTTTTGCGCGCGATTCAGCCCGGGCAGCTCTTGAGCGTCCACGTGTGCTCGTCGGTCATGAAGCTGCCAGTGAACCCAGCGGATCCGATCATCATGGCGGGTCTCGGCACCGGCATGGCGCCGTTCCGCGCGTTCATCCAAGAGCGCGCGTTCTTGCGCGCACAGGGCGTGAAGGTCGGTCCCGTTGCGTTGTACTTTGGCAGCCGCTCGAAGCAGCAGGAGTACTTGTACGGCGCAGAGCTCGACGCGTACGAGCGCGACGGGCTCGTGACGTACTTGCGCTGTGCGTTCTCGCGCGACCAGCCGCATAAAGTGTACATCCAGGACAAGATCGCGGAAGACAAGGACATCCTCGCGGATCTGCTGTTGAACAAGAACGGTCACTTTTACTTGTGCGGCCCGACGTGGCCAGTTGCCGACGTCCGCGAAGCGCTCATTGCGTCGTTCACGTCCGTCGGTGGCCTCGACCGCAAACAGGCGAACGCGTACATTGAGCGCATGCGCGAAGAGGGACGCTACGTGCTTGAAGTGTACTAAGCGAGATGGAGAACGAGAGCGAGCGCAAGTGCTTGTAGGAGGACGACGACTAGCAAGGACAGTGCGGCTGCATGGAGCAGTATCGAATGTCAGTGCATACAAGTGAATGAATGGATCCACATCGTTTGTTCCTTTGCCGATGTTGTTGCTTACGATTAAGAGACGTCGATCTGATCATGATGTCATGATGCTGTTTTGTGGGAGCGCTGGTGCAACGACCGCTCGGGGCCGTGACCTTCAACGACAAGCGCGACATCAAGGTCGTTTATCGCAGCAGCGACATCTTCCAGGCGCTGGTTGATCGCATTCACAGATTCGCAATACGTCAATCACAATACAGTTCTTTGCAGCTCTTTGTATCGACGCAACATCTCAGCGCCGCCAAAAGACACCAGTAGATGACCGGGATGAACGCAACAAACTAGAGCGACGCACGTTAGGTAGGAGCTGCAATTGCGACTCGCGCATCGTGTTGTACGCGCGCTCTTGGCGAATGAGGTGTCGGTACCGTGGGAAGCTACTGACGCCGCGTGCACGACCGAGCAGCTCGCCGGCTTCGAGCGCGTCGCTAGTCGTGCTGTTGCCAACGCCCTCACTTCCACTCTGGTCGTCAAAGAGCCGCAGTGCGTCGGCCCACGTTGGTGCGCTGGTCGCTTTCCGGTCGCTTGGGATCTCGTGTTCATTTGCTTCGTCGTCGCTCTCGCTGTCCGAAAGACACGGAACGTCGTCCGCGCGCTCCGCTAGCCGCGGAATGCCGCTGCTCTGTCGCTGCGAGATGTACCAGACGCTCTCATACAGCTCCTCGTTGTTTTCGTCTGCTGCTGCTGCTGCTGCCGTCGTCGATGCAAAATGCACCAGTGGTTGCGCACGCGCTCGGTCAGTTGATGGTTGATAGACCGTGTGCAGCGACAGCAGCGAATTTTGCAGTGCGACGAGACTGCGCTGCCCCACGCGCTGCTCCTGCACGGCGCCAAAGTGCGTCGGCAGTGTGCGGAACACGCGCTGCGGCCGTAAAATAAACCACGCGTCGGTTTCCCGTGGGCTCTGAATGCGCACGAGCGGCCGCACGCTCGCACTTGGCCGCACGAACATTTCACTTGGTAACTGTGCGAGCAGCGACGGCGTCCGCGTATCCATACGCGGCAGCCACGTCACGCGCGACGCGTCGTCTGGAAGCGCATGACAGGGTCGATTGCACTCGTCGGCAGCGCCGGATCGCAGCATGCGGCTGCTCTCGAGCGGAACGTACGTCTCGAGTGGTGGGAGTTCGAGTAGTTCGTGGCCGCTCACGAGCGCTTCGTCGCGCTCGCGCAGCTCGAAGAACGTGAATGCGTCGCACTTGAGGTCCCAGTCAACCGGCTGCGCGATGAACTCGCGCGGTGGTGCGTGGGACTGTTCGTCCACGAGCGGGAAGCTCTCGACAAAGTACGTTTGCGCTGCCTTCGCGATGCTGTCGTTGCGACTCTGTGTGTTGCTCACGCCAGTCGACTGCAGTGCAGAAGCAGCAGCACCCATACTGTGGCGCTGCCAGTCGAGCGCGACCTTTTCGCGCACCTGTGCACGCGTTTTGGCGCCACCGAGCCAGTGCTGGATCTTCATGAGCCGACGCTGTGCACGCAGTCGCAGCACGCACGTTGAGACTGCGCGAACGAATCGCTGGACGACGCGCTTGCGTCTCGCCCACAGATCGTTCTTGTACGCCTTGAAGTCTGGCATGAACGTCGGCACGTAGTGCGCTGGCAGCGTCGCGCGCGGCGGCCACGGCGTCTCGAGTGACGGCTGCGACTGCGCATTGAACGCCACTGTTGCAACGCTTGCGCGCAGTTTCTCGCGCTCGCGTCGCTCGAGCTCGAGTGCATTGAGTGCGCGTGCTTGCTGCAGGAACGCGAGCTGCTGCGACGTGAGCAGCGCGCTGCCAAGATGGATCTTGTGGCTTTGGAACTCGAGGTCGCGCTCCATTTGCTCGAGGTCGCTCAGCTCCTGCATAAAGTACATCTCTTTGATCTGGCGACTTACGTGGACGTGCGTGAGGAACGTCTCCTCCTCGCGCACGAGCACAGAGAACGTCAATGCTCGCTCGTGTTGCGGATGGTCGGACTGCGTTGCTGCAGCTGCGTTGTGACTGTTGTCGCTATTCGAGCCATTGAGCTTGGCTTGCTCCTCTTTCTGGCGCTTCCGCAGTTCCCGACTAGCTGCGACTGCTTTCTTGAGGTCCTTCGGTTTGAGTTTCCCTGGTTGCTGCGTCAGCACAAAATTGACGCTCGCCATCGACGACAAGTCGGCCGGGATCTCGAATCCGCCGAGCATCTCGCTTGTTGGTGATGTTGCTACTGGCGCAGTACTTTTGCTGCTACTCGCATCGCGCTTTCGAGACTTGCAGGCCGATTTGACTGGCGATTTGGTCGGTGAGTTGCTGCTCGTTTGCTCTGTCGCACCTACTGCAGGTGGTCTCCTTCTACTTGCAGTCTTTGACGGCGAGCTGCTGGCTGTTGCGGATGAGTCAACAGACATCACAGCATCTCGCGCGGCGTCCATCGACGACGACCCTGCGAGTGCGCACAGCATGGGCGTGAATCCGAGCTGCGAGACGTGCAGCACAATCTCCGCGCTCGCTGTCGCAAACACGAGCGGTCGAAACTCGAGCTCGATGCGCGCGCTGCCGTTTGCGGGGATCACACCGCGCAGCGGGAAGATCGTGAACGACGGATGCGCTTTCGTGAGCTCGAGCTCGTACTCAAACTCGATCGGCACCGAGCACGTGAGGTCGACGTACTTCTTGCCGATACCGCCGAGTGGCACGACGCCAAAGTCCATGCGCGATGGGAACTGCACTTTGTTGAGTACTGGGTACGCGTGGATCGGTACGAGACACTGATCAAGCAGCACAATGTCCGTATTGGACGCATACGCGACCTCCTCGCAGCGGACTTGGATGCAGTCGTAGTGGTACTGGAACGCCGACGCTTTGAACGTCACGACGAGCTCCTCTGAGAGACCGGCTGAGACAAATGGCTTGCGTTCGCGCGCAAATGCTGCGCGCATAAGTCCTTTGCTCGGCATGGTGTATTGCAGTCGCACGGGCTTGGAGCTCCGGTTGTGGATGAATACGCGCTGTTGGTACGATTGACCGAGCGCAAAGCCGCCAAAGTGCACGCTTGTAGGCTGTGCGTACACCAGCGGCAGCTGTGAAGCCGACGGAATTTCGCGTCGACGCGGCGACGTCGTGTCACACGTGCGCGCAGGCGGCGAGCTCGTGCGCAACCCTTCATGCTTGTTGCCGTACATCGTGGTATTGTATTGTATTGTGTGTGTCCAAATGTTCTGCGACTGTTCAAGATCCGATACCAAATATCTATGAACTGTGGACACGCGAATCCAAACGAAGGGCAATTGCTGTCGTTTTGACCAAATAATCTGTGTGGTTGCGTGACTAGTTACTCCATCCTACGCCATCGCTACTACTCAGCTACGACGAGCTGGTCACGGAGGTGCTGTAGCTGACGGCGCAAGACTGAATGTGCAAAACACAGCAAGTGGCCAAATTGAATGGTACTTCAGTACCTTCCACACAAGCGGTGGCGTCACCATCAACATGGAAACGAAGCTTCCAAACCAAGTTAAACACACCTGCCGGCTCGAGTTCCGCATACCGGAATGCCAAGAGGTGGTGCAAGAGCCGCTTCTTGCGCTCCGCGTGGCGCGTGTCGATCGACACGGACGCATCCGACTCTTTTGTCGCACTGCGCTTCGCGTCCGCCAACTTTCGATACGTGCGCTCTGCGCGCTCAATGATCTCAAGCGGCACGCCACAGATCTTGGCAGTCTTGATGCCGTACATGTCGGTCTGCGGGAACGTGCCGTCCTTGAGCTTGTATTGGAAGCGCAAGTAGTGCTACACGCGTCGCGAATGCGTCGCACACAATTGCATAAATCAGTACACGACATCAGCAAATCAGAAGCACACCAGATCCAGCAACATGCAAGCGCTGCGACACATCACAATGCAATGCTATACAACCACCCACCTCGCCGACAGTCGCGCTCAAGTGGTAGCTCCGACAGCGAGGGTAGAGCCGCACGAGGTCGCTCAAGTCGCGATAGTGTGTCGCAAAGCACGTGTACGCGCGCCGCTGCACGAGCTCTTCGCTGACGGCCCACGCGATCGCGACGCCTTCGTCGTTCGTCGTGCCGCGACCGAGTTCGTCAATCAGCACGAGCGACTTGGATGTGCACGTCTCCAAGATGAACGCCGTCTCGCTCATCTCGACGCCAAACGTGCTTGCGTTCTCCTCCATGGCGTCTGACGTCCCAAATCGCGTGCAAATGCGGTCGCGCACCGGGACGAACGCTTCCGTCGCTGGCACGAACGACCCCATTTGTGCCAGTAGCGTAATGACAGCGACGCTGCGCATGTACGTCGACTTGCCTGCACAGTTTGGCCCTGTGATGACTGCATACGACAAGTGAGTGTACGAACAGGAAGGTGCGCAGTTTCTGTAGCATCAACGTGCACGTGTACGCACTATGGAACGTGCTCAGCGGGTCAAAGAACTGCAGAACAAATAGCAGCAGTCAGCAGCTCATCGACAGCGCCCGTTGCAACACGCAAACGTGCACATGCACACACAGAGCAAGTACTCGAACGCACCGTGTCGTTCGGCACAAAGAGTCGGTCTTTCATGACTTTCTCAACCATCGGATGGCGACCGTTCTTGATCACAAAGTTGCCGTGCTCCGACACATGTGGCTTCACATCTGCAACGCCACCGACAACGACGACGACGACAGGCGTCAGGTGATGCTGCGTTCGCACGTCAACGCACAGTTGCATGGAGGCGCATGACGAAAGCAACGTACATGGCTGCTCAGCCGGTGACAGCGCAACGACGTTTGTGAAGCTGCGTGGCATGCGGAATGAAAACATCAAGTCAGTTGCACGTTCCCTTGCCACGAACGCGCGTCGCCGGCGCTTGGTCAGATCGCATCCCCTATATATCACACACCTCTGGAGCATGTCGAGCAGCGCAATGCTCTCGGCCATGGCATACAGCGACGGTGCGTGCGGTCGGACGCGGTCGAGCAGTTGCTGGATGACGCTGTTTGAGAGCTTGTAGACTGCCGTGAGCGCCTCTCGGAGCCTCGAGTTGAGCGAGTTGAGCTTCTTTGTCGAGCAGCTGATCGCTGCAGCACATACACGCACGCGATATTGTCAGTCGTGCACACAACAATCTACCTCGAACACGCAAGAGGTAAGCAGCACAAACAGCAGCGCGTGCCTTTGCGCGACGCGACGCGCTCGATGATCAGTGATGGCAAGTTGTGCACGTTTGCTGGGACGATCAAGTGGTACCCGCGACGCGCGCTGCGTCAACATGGCGACATGACGATATAAAGGTGTCAGGTAACGCGGTCGGCGCATTCCAAACAGCGTATCGACAAGTGTGCATCGCCCTCGTACGTGTAGTTGAGTCGCATTGGGACACCGAGCGTCTCTTTGTAGCTGTGTGTGACTTCGTGGATGCGCTCGATCGTCTCGAGGTACGTCCGGCGCGCGACATCGAGCATGCCGTCGATGCCTGCGCGCACCGCAAAGCACTCTTGGATGCGCTTCTGCGCAGTCGAGCGACTCACTTGGACACTGTGGTGCACAGGTGTGTGTTAATTGCTTTGGCTTGCGTAGAGGAAGCTATATGAGCAAAACACCGCCAAACACGCACGTACCGTTCGTTGATGACGCGCTCGATCTCGGATCGGATCGTCGCAAAGTCCTCGTGCTTTAGACTGTGACGATGATCAATTCACACAAATCGCATGAGCAAGCGCAATACAAGCCAAAGGTTTCAAGCGCAGCCGCTAAACCAAAAAACAAACCTTCGTGTGATCGACTCGAGCAGCGTGCATGGTGTCGGCAGACTCGTCACCATCGTCATAAGCTGCGTGACGAGCGCAGGCAGACACTCGAGCACGTGCTTCAGTGCGATCACGTTGCCAATTGCGATCCGCGACAGCCGTGGAGTGATCACTTTTGGCACGACGACGAGTTGACCCTGAGCGACGAAAACACATGCAATGCGATGCGTGTTGTTTGTGTCAGTGTTGGAATCGCGAACAACCGCTCCAAGTGCGCTATCAAAGCGTGCATGTGTAGATACACAAACACACGAGCAGCCGATCGAGGTCCGTGAAGTTTGGCAGCTGCTCCGTGACGTCAAAGAACCAGCCTGGGTTGTCCAAAAAGACCTCGATCACCTCTTGTCGACCCCGACTGCGTCATTCGCATGGACGTCAGAGCGCAAGTGTCAGCGTTTGTGTGGATATTGCAAAGTGCAAACACAAATGTGCAACTGCGCACATTGTCTTGAGATGCCGCGTTGGTTGTAGCATCTACGAGCATCACGCATCAAGTCGTTTGTTCGGTTGCAGCAGTGGATTGTTACGGGCGTGTGGCCACTTCGCGCATGCAAAAAGCAACGGAACAATGCAACGACGCAACGCACGGTCGATCGAAGCAGTCGACTGCCACCAGTTGTCTGTGTGTTGTCGAGCATGCCGCACAGCGACTAGCAGCAGCAACGAAATGCGCGCACGTGCGTGAGTGTCGCTTGCTCCAGTTTGCGAACGTACCGACAACCAGGCTGCAGGTAAAACAGCAACAACAGCGACAACAACAAACCTGTCGTGCAGAGTCGCCACGGACGCTCTGGACGAGCTCCAACGCACTCACAGTCGCATGGTCCATGAGCAACTTCTTCGTCGATGGGTTCAGGACGACCTGCATGTTTATGATTCACAAACGAGATACTTACGCGCATGAGCTGCAGCAACAACGTGTACTGTGTCCGATACACATGAGAGCGCATGGCGCACCTTCATCGTGTGCTCCGCAATGTAGACGCCTTGAATGAACTCAATGTACTTCATCAGACTCGCAACTGCCGCCATGATGACGTAGTTCTGCGCACGTGGGCAGCAACAGCATGACCAAGTGTAGTAGAAAGCGACGTGAGATGCACGTCAGTATGCCGCAAACACACGAATGCATGCACTTCCAAGGCTGTACTGAAAACGCACTTTCCCAATGTTGATGTCGACGCGATTCGACATGACGCGTTTCAGATCTTCAGCACCTTTTGTTTGGCTATTGTGTGTGGCGCCGATACGTGTGTTAGAGTGTGTGGTACTTGCAAGGGGGATGCATGTGGCTCCTGCGACTCCACGTAGGCTACACACACAAGCACGTAAACGCACTCAAAGTACTTGCGCGCGATCGGCACGACGCGACAGACGGCGCCAGTGAAGCTCTTCGTGATCTCGTCGTTGATGTGATTCGCTTTCGCTGCCTCGGTGACGAGGATCTCGGTCGGCTATTGCAATCGCAATCGAGAGCGGAAGTAAAGTACACAATTGTAGTTTAGACAAGCTGGTTTGTATACGCAGGTCGATGTGTGTTGCCGACGACAACGTCGTGTGCACCTCGTAGGCATGGAGCAACGAGACCGTCTCGGCGTACGAGCGCGAGTCAATGATGCTCCACAGCAACAGCTCACGTGGTGACGCCAAGTCGACTGCGCAAATGCCTACAAGTGCGTATCGAAGTCGCCAGCGTGCATCGTCGTGAGTGATTGCGCCATGACTGACCAGAGCAAAGCGATCTATTGCAATCGAAACACGAGCGAGCAGTGCGGACCGATTTCGCGCGCGCGGTTCTCAGCGACTGCTGCGATGATGAATGACGAGCGTGTCTTTGCAGAAGTGCCTCGACTCGCAGATCCAGATGGTGTCGCCATGTGGCTTTGCGTGTTGGTAGCACTGTCGTTGTCGCGGCTGATCGATCCACCAGCCGAGAGTGCGCGCGTGGCTGCAGACAACGCACTCGCAGCTGTGACATCGTACCGAGACGTAGCCCGCGCATCGTCGTCGCGCAGCACGACAGTCGATGTCTGCGCACGTGGTGGTGGCGGTGGCGAGAGAGGTCGAGCTGGCGTCGTCATGCTGGTTGTTGTGATTGTCGTCGCAATTGCAATTGAATGCGCAATTGAATCATCAAAGGCAAGTCCAACGGTAAGAGTGATGTACTGATCGTCTGATCGTGCTGCTCGCTTTTCAACATTACTACAGTACTCGCTGAGTCACTGTAGCAAACACATTTTGGACACACCTAACAACACTCCAAGCAATGATCGATGTCACATGTATTTTACCAACGCTCTCTCTCTCCCTCTCTCTCTCTCACTTGCTCTTGCGCAACGACGCGCAGGTGCCAACATCGGCGGCGCTCGGATCAGCGACGGCGAGCAGCTGCTGAACACATCATCCCCCCATTCACGTCGCCTACTGCTCGTGGAACGTCTCACCTGCTGCACGGTTCTCGACAAGCGGCGCAGCGAGACAGGCGCTGACGTAGTTATGGCGGATGACAAAGTCGCCAAACTTCTCGCCGTCCGTGCGGTTCTCCGCATAGTCCTTGATGATCGGCGCGAGCTCTGCGAGGATCTGTGCCTCGTCGACACCTTCTTTGTATAACTTGTTGAGTCGATCGCCTGTGAACCCCGCACCGAGGTACAGGTTGTAGATCCCGGGCGAGCGACCGACAAAGCCGATCTCGCCCAAGTACGGCCGCCCACAGCCGTTCGCACACCCCGTCATGCGAATCACGATCGCGTCGTCGCGCAAGCCGTGCGCCACGAGCTGCTCCTCGATCTTCGTGATCAGCACGGGCAAGTACCGCTCAGCCTCGGCGAATGCCAGTCCGCAGAATGGCAGCGCGGCGCACGCGATCGAGTTGAGTCGCATCGCCGAGTAGCTCTCGTTCCCAAAGTTGAACTGCTGCAGCAGCGCTTTGATCGGACCGATCTGGTCGTTCGTGATGTTCGCAAGGCTCAAGTTTTGGTTCCCCGTGAGGTGGAACTCGACGTTTGGGAACCCGAGTGCCAATTCGCGCAAGCCCGTGCGGATCTTGACTTCCGGGAAGTCCTTGATCCGCCCACCTTCGATGAACATCGTGTACGCAAACTTGCCCGAGTTGAGCTTGTGCCACCCAAACCGGTCGCCGTTCGAGTCAAAGTGGTACGCTCGCGGCGGTGCGAGCTTGTACCCGAGGCGCGTCTCGACTTCATTTCGGATCCACTCGAGCCCGTGGTCCTCGACCGTGTATTTGAACCGCGCGTGCTTGCGGTTCACGCGGTCGCCAAAGTCGCGCTGCAAGATCATGATCTTCTCCGCAACGTCCGTCACTTGGTCGACCGTTACGAACGACATGACGTCCGCCAAGCGCGGGAACGTCTTCTTGTTGTTGTGCGTCATGCCCATGCCGCCACCCACAGTCACATTAAAGCCCAACAGCGTATCGTGCTCAATCACTGCGATGAACCCCAAACAGTTTGCAAAAATGTCGACGTCGTTCGACGGTGGGATTGCAATTGCGATCTTGAACTTCCGTGGCAAGTACGTCTCGCCGTAGAACGGCTCAAAGTCCTTCGTCTCGCCACCGGCGACCATGTTCTTGTCGAGCCAGATCTCGTGGTACGCGCTCGTGCGCGGCGTCAAGTGCGCCGACAAATTGCGCGCAACGTCCAAGATCTCGTTGTGCACTTCGACCGAACACGACGGGTTGATCGTCGACATAACGTTCCGGTTCACGTCCCCACACGCCGCGAGCGAGTCCATGAGCGCGCGGTTGATGCCCTGGACGACGCCTTTGAGGTCCCACTTCAAAATCCCCTGGAGCTGATACGCCTGGCGCGTCGTGAGCTTGATGTTCCCGTTCGCGTGCGAGTCAGCGAGGTCGTCGATCATGAGGTACTGCGCAGCAGTCGACACGCCACCGGGTACGCGGACGCGGATCATGAACGAAAACGCTTTCTCCTGCTTCTCCAAACGCATCTGTTCGCGCAAGTCGCGGTCGTCCTGCTGGTAGATGCCGTGGAATTTCGTCAACTGCGTGTCGTCTGGGTGCAGCGCTTTCGTCGATCGGTCCTCGAGCCCCGTCGCGAGCGTCCCGCGCAGAAAGTTACTCTCACGCTTGATGTCTTCGTTCGTACGCGCTTTCTTCTTGCCCTCGCCATCGCTCGCGTGCACGACGTCCGTCGGGACGCCAATCGCTTCCCAGAACGTCGGCTTCCACGCATCAAACTGCGTCGTCGGGCCATCGGCATCCTGGTCGTCGGCTTTGGCGAGTGGTACGAGCCGCGTCGCACCCAATTCGCTCAATTTTGCGTCCAAGTCGAACGGCGCTTTGCAAAAGTAGTGCTTCTCATCCTCACGGGGCCAATACAGACTGTCGCCCAAGCCAAAGACGCCAAACTGAAGCGGCAACGTCGACGTGTAACCCGCTAGCTCACTCCAAAACTCCTTTGCGTTCGACGGAAACTCGCCTTGACCGGCCGTCGAGACGACAAACAGCACAAACGTGTTGATGTCGTTCGCTTCGTCGCTCAGCGCGTCCATCGTCATGTCGTTCATGTCGGCTTTCACGACGTTCTGGAGTCCAAACTTCGTTGCGTCGTCGACAAACTTGCTTGCAAACTCCTCTGCGTGCCCATTGTCGGAGCCAACGAGGACCCAGAGCTTCGTGTCGACTTGCCACTTCTCGGCCTCTTGCGCTGCGCCAAAGCCATGGAGCAACGCCTGGAAGCTTGCGTCCAGTGACGCCTGTCCGAGCTGTGCGTACTTGTCCGTGAGCGACGTTGCAGCAGCCACAGCAGGCGACGCTGCGGTCAGCGCTTGCTTGGCAAACAGACTCAGCTGGTTGTTGCGCTTCAGGAACGCCAACAACTCTTTCTTGATGCTCGGCGACTCGAGCGCAAACGCTTTCTCGCCGTCGACGCCTTCGAGGAGCGGGTTGTACCGATACAGCGGCCAGTAGCCCGTGCGCACGGCCTCCTGCGTGTCTTTCTCCATCTGTTCGCATTGCGGCGCGTACGCCAAGACGATCGACGGACCGTCGAACGCCGCTGCTTCGTTCAGTGCGCGCAGCACCTGCGAGTACGAGTCGTACAGCGCAACCGATGCGACGTATGCGTTGCCGTATTGCATCGCATATAGTCCAAGGTCGCGCTTCCGGTGCGTCTTCGTGACCGAGTGGATCGGCTCCGTGTCGAGGATCAACAGATTGACGTTCTCGCCGCTTGCGAGCACTTGGTGGACACCGGACGCGCCAACGTCGCGCGAAAACTCTTCGCTGCCAATGATCCACTGACTCAATGGCGCAAAGTACCGCTTGAGCGCCAGGAGCTCGTTTAGGACTGCGCTGTTTGTGTTGTTCGCATGGCGCTGCTGTTCGGTCTCGAGCAGCACGACGATCTCGTTCGCGAGTGCATCGTGCTTCGGTGGCGCTGCGACCCATTCACGCAAGCACTCGACGAGGCGCTGCGACAGCGTTGGCGATGCACTTGCGTCGGCAACAAGCGATTGGACTTTGTCTTTCAGCTGCTGGCGCTTGGCGAGGATCCCGAGGTGAACGCCAAAGCCAAATTCGCCGCTCTCGAGCGCAACGTTCTCCGTGTTGTTGGTGACTGTATTTGCATCCTGGTCTTTCCAGATCGTCGTCGATCGCACGAGGTTTGCAATCACAGCGCGCTTCTCAAACAACTGCAGTAGCATCTTGACGTACGGCGCTTCAAAGCCGTCGGTGGACGACACGTAGCCACTCACGAGCTGCTTCGTGGCGAGCTGCTGGTCGTTCGATGACGATGAAGCAGCAGATGCAACTGCAAAGCCGTTCTGGAGCTCGCCGGCTGCGAGCTGTTCGACCAACGTCCGTGCAGTCACGACGTCAAACACGTCGCTGTGTGCACTGTTGAACGCGTACTTGCCGCCCAGCAGCGTCGGGATCGCACTGCCACGCCACGCGTCCGACTCGAACGACGCCAAGACGTCGAGAAACAGCGGCTCGGCGACGTTTGTCGCGTCCTCCATGCGGTCGAGCACTGCGATGTTCGTCGCGGTCACTGGCACGACGCTCAGGAACGCTTTTGTCGACCATGGCCGGAAGAGCCGGACGCTGACGACGCCAACTTTCGCATTCCAGTTCGTCACGAGCGACTCGACGGCGTCTTTCACGACGCTCGATGCAGTGCCCATGACAACCACAACGTGCTCCGCGTCCGGGTGCCCCACGTACTCGAATAGCTGGTACTTTTTATGCGCAAAGACTTCCGCAATGACCTGTTCGAGCACGTTTGGCACGGCGTTGAACTTTTGGACCGTCGCAGGCGAGACTTGGAAGTACAGATCCGCGTCACTGTCGCCCGTTGGCGTCGTTGCAACGGTCGAGTTGTCGAGCACGAGTTGTCGAAAGTCTGCAGCCGAGCCAGCGCGTTTCAAACCAATGAGGTCTGCGAGCTTCTTGTACGTCACGAGCGAGTTGGTGAACTTTTGGTGCGGCCCAGTGGCGACGCGGCGCTCGAGGTCGTTGTGCGCCATGTCGCCGTCAAATACGTGCAAGAATGGCACGTTCGCACGCACGGACGCGACGTGCGCCAGCAGCGCCATGTCCTCGGTCTCGTCGGCGCTCAGCGAGTTGAGGATCACAAAGCCCGTTTGGCGCACGGCCATGAGGTCCGAGTGCTCGCGCGCAACGACGTGGACGACAGCTGGGAGCTGCGCAGCGCTGAGCTTGTACATCGTCGGTACCATGTGCAGCAGTGACGCGGGCGACGACGCAAAGAGCGTCACGAACTGCCCGCGCTTCGATGCAGCGTATGCTTGCTCAATGAGCTCCTGGCCGGCGCTGCTTGCCGACACTTTACCGACCTGGTCAAACACATTGCGGCGCGCCGAGACGATGTACTTGTCGAGTGCGCGACCAAACGGCACGGGCTGCACGAGGTACGAATAGTCGCTCAGCGCATACGCGACGTGGCTCACTGCCTCTTCGACTGCGGTTGCAGCGACAGCGTCAGTGTGGTGTGCCTTCATGCTGGTGTGGGTGTGTGTGTGTGTCGTGACGACGAGCAGAGCGCAACGCTTGCTGGTGTTGCTTCCACAGTGGTCTCGGGCGTCGGCGGCGGATTTGCTTGTGGGCCACACAGACACTTTGTTGGTGTTGCTGGTGGTGTTGCACAGGTTGTTTGTCTTGTGTGTGTGTTGTGAACCGCCCGAACGATCTAAACGACGCACGCGAATTGTTTGCGTGATGGTTTGCGAAAAATGGGTCGCATTTAATTACTCGACTTGCGTCGTAAGTCGGCATTTGTTTCCGTGCTGCCAACTTTTGCCAACCGTCGCGATCCGAGTTGGAGATTGGTCAATTACAAAACCCAATGATTTGTCAATAGGTTTCATTGTCAGAAACGGAAAGAATTGTTATCCAATCGAAGTCGCCGGTCACAGACTAAAATAGCTCATTTAACACTTGATCAAACCCGGTCATCAAATTAATAGACAGTGTCGCCTACACCGCCGGAATGTTCCTTAACGTGATCGCCCCGACGCCATGCGTTTGCGTCGACATGCGCTCTCGTCCATTCACACAAACACTCGAGACAAATGCAATGATGTCGAGTACATTATGTGTCTACGTCCAAGAACG
>JAADXH010000734.1:0-17587 GCA_023337595.1 Globisporangium camurandrum | reverse complement strand
TCTCTCTCTCTCTCTCTCTCTCTCTCTCTCTCTCTCTCTCGTTCTGTCATTCTCTCTCTCTAACTGTCTGACTGGTGTATATCCCAATAGAGAGAAGATCGCGTCGGGCGAGTGCACGAAAGCCGATCTGTGCTACTCGCTTCAAGAAACGATCTTTGCAATGCTCGTGCGTCTGGCTCTCACGTCGGACGCGCTCTCTCTCTCTAGTACTGTTGTCTCATTTCTCTCTCTCGCTCTCGCTCTCGCTCTCTCTTTACATACTTACAAAAGGTCGAGATCACAGAGCGCGCAATGGCGCATTGTGGACAGTCGGAAGTCCTGATTGTCGGTGGCGTTGGCTGTGCGTTCAACGGCTCTCTCTCTCTCTATCTCATTCTACTATAACCGACTGACGTGCTTTGCGCGTTGTCATGTCCTTTCTTGGCAGGCAACAAGCGATTGCAAGAGATGATGGAGATCATGGCAAACGACCGCAACGGCCGCGTGTGTGCGATGGACCATCGCTACTGCATTGACAATGGCGCGATGATCGCCCAAGCAGGCGTGCTGCAGTATCAATATGGCGAACTGACGGCCATGGCCGATGCGACGTGCACGCAACGGTGCGTTGTGTAGGCGATTGGAGTCAACGCTCTGCTGTTTTTACTTGCGCACTGACTCCCTCGGTCGTCACTGTTGCAGCTTCCGAACGGACGAAGTCGCTGTCATCTGGCGCAGCGACTGAGTGACGTGCGATAGCGTTTGATGCACCAAGTGATGTTGCAGATGATCATAGACGCTTATTACAAAAAAATACATGCAGTTAGCACATACTACGTAGTAGATGCTTTCACGCAACTGTTCACAGATAGGAGCTTACAACATTATACACGACGACGAGTTGGATGAATGCGTCAATCTGTTACGAGATGACGAAAAGAGTTGAGACATTGGACATCGTGATGGCGACTGCAACAAGTCCAGACGTGCGGGTGCTTGAGCGTGCGATCCACGCGTTTCGTGATGTCCCGACAGTGCTGCTGCAGGCACTGCGCATGCTCGTGCGCGAGCTGCAGCTACACAAAGAGAACAACAACAGCCACAACAGTGCGTCATGCTCAGGATGGACAACGTGTTCAATCGAAGCTAGCAGACAACGACAGCAGCAGCAACGTCGCATTGAACGCTTGCACGTAGTTATCCAGAGTAGCAATGTGCTGATTGTTGCTGTCGACGCGATCCACGCGTTCCACCTGGAGCGACCAGGTGTCGTCAACGAGGTGCTCGAGTTGTTGCTGCTGCTGCTGGATCAGACGACTGCAGTCGACTCGGACTGTGTCGCAGCAGCGCTGAATGAGCGAGGTGCGTACTATGTGCGTTGCAGCAGCGACAACAAGGGCGTGCACTCGCGAGTCACTACCAAACAGTCGACTCACGGCAGTCGGGCTGTCGTACACCTAGACGTGTACGGAGTGCTCGCAGCGATCGCTCACAGCCCGGCTTGTCAAGCGCACGCGCGTTGTCTCGACCGCTTGCTCGCGCTGCTGTGTGCGCTAGCTGCAGACGACACGCATCTACTCACGCAAGCAATCGACATTGTCGCGCAAGTGCTGGTGCGTTGTGCACAAAAGTGGGAGGCGGATGGCTTAGATGTCACGAGAGCTCTGAATGCTCAGCTGCTATCTCACGTGCTGTGCGCACGGACGTTCGATGGACGCATGGACAAACGATGCAGCTTGTTTGCAGCAACGACATCGAGCTGCTCGAACGGTGCTTCGGCGCACTCGACACGCTGTTCGCGTTATTGCCACTCGCATCTCCACTCTCTACGAGCGCTGCAAACATTGTGCTGCATGCGATCATCAGTGGTCATCAGTACACACGCGCGCTTCCACACAGCCACGTATCGACTGTGCGTCGCGTGCTCTACCGGTTCGTCAATGTGTGTGGATGTGGAGCTTCCACGACTGCATCAAATCGCCGCGTTTGTCGCTCCTCTCTGTAGTGCCTTTTGTCACAACTGACCGGTCCTGTACGCTCTTGCTATGGGACAACAAAACAGGATCTTGGCGTCGCCGTGTATAATTACTGTCACACTACCACTCGACGCTGCGGCGTCGCTTGTCGTAGACACACTGATCGAGTACCGCAAACACAGTGAACTGGATGAGGTTGTGCTGCGTCTGTGCATTCGTTCTCACGTCGCATGACACGGCGTGTGTGGTGTGAGATGAGGGACTTACGCAGTGCGATTGCTGGCGGCGACGAACTTACTAGACGGACGCTACTGCGATCGAGCGCGCCATCGCCATGCCGCTCGCCGACGCAGTGGATCGCGGCATCGTGCTATTGCAGCGACTTGCTGCAGCAGCAGATGAGTGCGTCGCGTGTGCGCGTGTGTTAATGCGCTGGCGTGATGCATAGCGTTCGCTCACAGTCGGTGCGGACATTGCGGATGACAGAACAGGAGGTAGCGAAGCTGGCAGCGGCCGGGTAACGCTACACACGCTGGGGCTCACCGTGCTCTTGAGGTACAGCGACTGCTGGACATGGGCATGGATAGGTGCTGCATTGCTCACTCGCTACCTCCACCTGCGTTGAATGCGTCAGTGAGCATGCGCAGCGCTTCCTCGATGCAGGCGGTATCGAATTGCTGCTTCACTACTTGCGTCATATCGACGACGTGCCAACGAGCCGCCAACTCGCAGCAGCGGTGCTACACAACTGCTGCAGCTCGGTGCGCGACGAAGTGTCAAGCCGACTGCAGGACGAGCAGCAATCTGGAACGACAGCGCTAGTAGCGCTCGCAAAAACGCTTGCGTCCGAGCAAACAACGTCAGCTACCGACATGATTCTCGAGCACATCGTCGCAGCGATCGAGTGGCTGCTGCCGAGTGAGGTAGCGTCTTGAGAAAGCTCGTTGATCGTTAATAGTACGAGTTGACCACAGCGCTAATGATTCATGGATACGGACACAGGGGTTTGCCCCAGCATTCATTCAAGCACGCGGTCTGGAGTTGCTCGCAAGTATCCTCGCACGGCGCCAAACGGTAAGATGGCCGCACATAAGACCACACACTATAGATAGTCTACTGGAGGATCAAGACGCAGTGTGTGTGCGTCGCTAACGCGCCCGCATGCGTGAGCTCTGCTGCAGCTTGTCGGTAGTACTAAGCGAACGCTCGTTCTGCTCTCGATCATGCATGACGTGGCGCAGCATCTCGAGTCGCCAGCGCCTCGGTGCGTCGTTCAGTCGTTTGCCTACACTAGACTACTTGCGATAGTAGCACACTCACCACACTGCGCTCTTGTTTGGTATGTTGGCTTGTCGTCTCGTTGCTGCACCAGTGGCCTCAGCAATCTCGTGTGTGATGCACGTGCTGCAATTGCGCCACGCGACGAGATGCAAGTGCGCTGCATCAAGGCGCTCGCACTCGTGTGTTCGCATCGCGGCATGCGCGGCAGCAATAGCAGCATCGAGCTGTCGCGTCCACACGTACACGACATCGTGCGCTTCATGCGCGCCAAAATCAACGACGCAGCGCTCGTGCCGATCGTTGTCGAGCTGCTCGAACACCTCGTGGTGCAAATGCTGCTCGCTCTTGTGGCTTATCGTGCTCGTAGTACAGGCTCTGACGATACCGACGACGATGTGTTTACCTACTACGTGTCCAAACAGCTACACAGCAGCGTTCGACACGATCTGATCGAGTCTGGCGTCCTGCAGCTCGTTGCGCGTGTTGCCTATATACATCGCTACTGGTTGACGCAGCGGCTGCGTCGACGTATCGACTGCATTCTCGACAACGTTGTAACCAACAGCGATGTGCGTCGACACGTTGCGATGCTCGAGGCACAAGTGAGCGCGTCCGCGCGGCCGTCGTCGTCTGAAATTGTACGTTTGACGCACTCTGGACGTTGCGATCTGCTTGTATCACACACGACGTCGCTCACACCTACTACCTCTTTATCTACGTGTCTGCTTATGTGTACGCTTGTGACGCAACGCTGCTCGAGTAGGAGCCGTTCGTCGATGCGCTTGAACAGAGTTGCAGCGTCGTTGCAGTGCTTGCACCTGCTGCAGCATGGCACACGCTGCTGCTGATCGAACACGACATTACTGCAACGCTCGTTACTGTGCTGCGCAATGCCCAGCAGCGTTCGAGTGGGGAACAGAGCGTTTCGTTTGTACGCGTGCTCCACGCTTGCTTTGCTGGGCTCACAGCGCTCGTCCTGGCGGACCGTGATGCATCAGCAATTGTACATTGTCCACAGCGCGGCAACAAGACGGTAGAATTAAACACTGTGACGACGAGCGTCATTGCGTGTGGCGGCTGCCGCGTGCTCGTCGATTGTCTTCGTACTGCGCTCTTGCCGACGTCCTACGACACGAGCGTGCTCGAGACGGGCTGTAGGCTCGTGCTTGCGATCTGCAGTGCATCGTCGACAGCGACGAGCGTACTACTGGAGACAGACTGGCTCAGAGTCGCGCTGCGTGTCCTCGACCACGCCAAGCGCGCGGATGCATCCTGCAGAGCAACGAAGAGCGTGCTTCAGACACTCTTGCTCGCAGTTGAAGACACTCGTTTGTGTGCCACAGCGTTCGTCCGCGCAAGAGGGCTGGAGACGTTGCTGCGCTACATGGAGAGCGCACTCGCTTGTCAATGTAGCTGCAGGGGCAGCGACGTTAGCAGCAACGCGTTCGACGAAGACGCGTACGAGCTGAGCCAGCAGGTGCTCGAGATCGTCGTGACGTGCTGCGCCGACACGCTCTCGGATCGCGTCGTGGCACGCGCGCTTTGTCACTTGCGCATTGCGCTCTCGGTCATGACGTTTGCAAGCAGCTCGCGTCCATGCAGAGCGATCTACACGCGCGCACAGACGCTCGTGTCCCTTTTCGTGGCAGCTGGCGACGTGTTGTCGACGCTGCCGATGGCGCTTGAGACTGCGATGGGTTGTGTCGATCTGCCATCTGAAGCAGATGGGAATATGTCAGTCCAAGGAGCTGTCACCACCAACAAGGACGATGCGCTCAGCGTGCTGGGAGCCATTCTGTTATGTGATCATGCCAACGAGTTGTTGAGCAGCTCGACGTTCGATCGCATCCTCTCCCGACTCGCGAGTGCTTTCAGCCGTTTGGCTGGCGACGAATATGACGACATCGATGGCAGTGATGACGGCCATTGCGAGTGTTCGCGCGTGTCGATGCACACACTCGCGTGTCTTGCTTCGGCGGTGCTCGGTGGTCAGCAACAACGCGAAGCTGCACTCGCGCGTGCGGCGCACAGGGTCCCACGTGCCAACAACGTACGCTCGCTCGTTTGGTTCCAGCCGCTCTCGGCTCGTGAAACGACACAAACGATCGCGTTCGTAAGTGAGCAGTTGTTACAGCAACTCAGCGACGACACTTTGAGCGCAGCGAATGACGCATCGTCACGCATTGTTCTATTTGACGCACTCGCACATCTTGTTCGCAATGCATCGAGCCAGAAGAGTGTCGCACGCATGGAGAGCTCACCGCTCGATGTGTCGATGCTCCAGAAGACACTGCGTGCGATCGTCCACGACGTGACGTCGGCTTCAATCGACAAACACTTTGAACGAGCGTGCATGCGTGACACTGTCGCTGCGCTCGATGCGATTGCAGCGCTGATTACAGCGATGCCTGCAAGTCCGCTCTCGACTGTCGTGGACGTCGACAGCACGCACGAGCTCGTCCGTTGCTGCATTGCGCTCGTTGCGAGGATCCAACCGGATGGACAGCAAACTGTAGTACGAGCCAAGCGAAGCGACGACAACGACGACGAGATGCAGCAGCAGCAATCGATACGTGCTGAATACATGAGCACGACGTCAGCACGACGGCTTCTACGCTCGTCCGACATCATACTACAAACATGCGTCGCACTGGAAGCAACGTACGCGCGCACAGTGCTCCACAGTCCGTCGACCAAACAGCTCTTGAGGAGCTATGGCACCGAGTCGACGACAGAGCTAGCTGCAAACGTGCTCACGTGGTTCATCGGTCTGCTATCGACGCTAATTGCGAGTCACGGATTGCTGTTTGCCGAGAAGCTGCTTGCATTGGCCCAATCCGAGTCGGTTGAGCTGCTGCTACGTGGTGCTGAGATGCTGGCGAATGCAACCACGATGACAGCTGATAGCGGCGTGCACGCCGCGTCACCATCGCTGCTGCTGTCGTGGCGGTCGCTTGCAGATTGCTTTGCGATCGCAAGCGATTCCGCGAGCGTGTGCAGCGGACAGACGGACGATCTCCGTCAGCTCACAGCGCTCACAAAGCAAGCAGACGAAATCGTTGCTGGTGTCTCGCCTACAGCAGATAGCGCCATGATGAACACAGTCGTCGGCGGTGTCGACAAGCATGTGATGCATGCATTCGTATATCTGTCAGTGCTGCTGCTGCGCTGGTCGCAAGAGCCACCGACAGCGCTCGCAGCACTCGACGCGTTGCGTGCTCTCAATCGCTCAGCGACTGCGCACTGGCGCCTACTCGGCAGTAGCGCCAGTCGACAGCGCGCTGCACGCGCGTCTCGCATTGTGCGACTCCATCTCCGCCTCGCGCAGATCGCACTTGAGCAGTGTGCACGCAACGACGACAATCGAGATGCGCTAACGGACGCTGCAGCAGACTTGCATCTCCTTACAAATATGAAGCGAATCAGTGACGATGCGCTGGCTGCCTACATCAACGTTGCAACAACCTCGTTCCTCATGCGATGTACATCCGATACGCTTGCGTTTCTTGACACCAGCAGCGCTCTCGTTCGCCGTGCAGTTCGGTACTGCGCCATCGCCAGTAGCGAAGACGCAGCAATGGTCCGCCAGAGCGTCGCGACGATGCTGCATCGACTGTGTGCACTCCTCAGCAACCACTGGGATGATGTCTGCGTGCACCGAATTGCGCAGTTGTTTGACGCTTGTGCACTGTCAAGCTGGTCGCAGGACGCTGCACTCGCAGCGCTGTTTGCACTACATGACGGCGTCCGCCGCTTGCTCGAGCTTGCGAGCACGTCGACAATCGCTGTGTGCTCGCAGCACGACATTGTGCGCTACTTGCATGCGCACCTGGCGGACGTTCAGCACAAACGACAGCGCGTTGATGCGTCCGGGTTGCGTCTATTACTCTCACTCGTTGCGAAGAGTGCTGAGCGCGCAGCAAGCAATGCCACGTCGCATTATGACGGCAGTCCTCCCGACTGCAGCGACGCGATGGCGCTTGATGTGACGGTATCACCGCCACGTGTGATCCTACAACCTGCGCTCGAGGTGCTACGCAGTCTCGTGCGCGTCAAAGCCTGCGCAGTGCTGTGTTATTCACTCGGTGCAGTCGACGTGCTGATCGACATGACGCACGCAATGTCGTACGACTCGACGTGCGTGCTGCTCGGGCTCGAGCTCTGCTGCTACTTGACCGCTCACAGCGAGACGACATTGCCAGCTGCGGCGTTCACGCGACTCGTGACGCTCATCTTTGTGCTTTGCGATACGCACGCAGAGATTGCAATGTACTTGCGCCCGGGCTTCCTCGTGATCGAGCGATGCGTTGCGCGTCATGCACTGACACTTCCACATGCAATGCTCCAGCAGTGCCGCACACAGCTTTCAAACTGGCGAGCGCATCGCGAAGCAGCGCCGATCGTGAAGGACGGTGCGAGCGAGTCACTCTGTCGTTTGTACGCAGCGCAAGCAGCGCTCACTGCAGCGTCCCTGACTACTGCTTGCGATAAACAATCGCCAGTGCCTGTGAAGTATACGACGTCGTTCTTTGGTGCATTCACGAAAGCATCCGCATCAACGTCTGTGAACGAAGCAGCGACTGTGCGCAACGCAATCCTCGCAACGCACGCGGTCGTGATGTGCCGCGTGCAAGCGCATGACGCAAGCGCTGCGATTGTGTTTGTCGACACAAAGACGTCGACCAAGTCGAGCGACGAGCCAGCAACGTACAAGACACTGCGCACTGCAGTGTATCGCCTCGAAGTCCTCATGCGCGATCCACAGCTCGCACTCGACACTGTGTACACGACCACGCTCGTGTCTCCGCTCAGTGACATGATCGTGCGACACGCTGTCCCGTGTGCGCTCGTAGACGCTGCCATGACAATCGTTGCACGCATCGCGTTTTTTCAGCCAGCAATCATCGCTGCGCACACACGTCTCGACCTCTGCGCGCTCGCAAGTGCTTGCGCTGTGCATCAGCGCACATCATATGCGTTCGCACGCGCTGCTGCAACGCTGTGCGACAATGTTGCAGCACAGAGCGACGACGCCTTGTCGACTTGTCAAGCGCTTGCGATGCTAGAGCTCGTCGTGTCGCTACTGCAGACGTGGGAAAACGACTTGGACATTGCACAAGCTGCGATCTCGGCACTGCGGATGCTGCTGCTGCGTGGTGTCGATGACCTGCCGCGCATCGCAGACAGCAGCACGACGCTCTTCGTAGTGCTGCATACCGCACTACAGACGCACGGACACGACGTTTTGATCACGTGGGTCTGCCTCGCGTGCCTCGCGACGCTGCTTGCCGAGCTGCAGCCCGATGCTGGTCACGTCGCACCCGCTTGTTTGTGCAGCAACACATTGCCGCTTCTACTCGAGGCCATGCGTGCGTTTGCAAACGACGCACGGCTTGTCGAGGCAGCGCTGCGTGCAATCGAGCAGATCTGCAATATCGAGAAGGTTGCAGCGCGACGGCAGTTGCTTGCACGGGATGTACTGCCGCTGCTGACCGCGTGTGTGCGCTCGCACTCGTTAAACGTGCGTGTCGTGCTATCATCGCTGCGATTGCTGCTCGCACTGCTCTCGAGTCGTGACAGCGTGGACGTCGCGTTGACGCTGCTCGTGCAGCACAGCGCACACGTGGTCGTCTCGAGCGTCTGCCGAACGCACGTGAACACCGAACACGTATGCGGGCTTGGTGTGCAGCTCCTCTTGCGGATGTTGGATGCACAAGACAGCGAACTGGACGCGACCACACAACGCGATAACAGCGACAGCGCAGCACAAATCGTAGCAAAGACACGCGGTAGCACCATCGACATCTTCAACGCGCTCCTGGCTGCCGACATTCTGCCGTTGCTCTTCCATCTACTCGACAGGTACTACACTGCACGCAACAGTGCGTCGCTTGTCAGCATGCTGCTCGAGATGCTGTACGACCTCACGCGCTCGGACCGCGGCCGCGACCTCGCCGAGCATCAACAAGCGCTCACCTACCTCCAGCGCGTTGTGGACGTTGCCTGGCTCGAGCGCTACAACTCTGTGCTGCTTGAATCGGCAATCGACTGCATCGTCAACCTCGCGTGTGCGAACCGTTTGCTGCATGCGTGGTGCGAAGCGCCGATGTGGCTACTGCGCATCGCATTGTCAGTGCGCGTTGCAAACAGCGAGCAGCCACAATGTCTTGAAAAAATCGTTGGCGTGCTCACGCGCTTGGCGGTGCATCCAGACATGGGCCACACACTCATTCGCGACGGCACGTACGCGATCGTGCAGCTCGCAGTGCAGCCACATGGCAGCAGTGCGTGCGTTGTTGTACAGAGCGTATTTGCGCTCATGCAGCAGCTCTGCTACGAGCCTACTGGCGCTGCAGCGTTTGTCGCTGTTGATGTGCTTTCGCCCGTGATCGAAGCGATCTCGAGTCACATTGACGATGAAGACTGCGTCCGCGCAAGCATTGAGCTGCTCGCTGTGCTCGCGAGTGACCGCGACACGAATCCGGCACTGTGCGACAACCAAGTGTATGTCGCACTCCGTGCCGTGGTTGCCACGTACGAGCGCAGTGCAAAGCGCATGGCGCGACTTGCGCTCGACCTTTTGCGTAGTTTAGGTGGCGACAGCGGTGTTTCCTCCACCTTGCCGCCAGAACGGAAGCAAACACTGAGTGGCTACAAGGAAAGCAACGAAACAGGTACAAGTGTCGAGCGCGTGTCGAGAGCAGCGCTCGTACTTTCTCCAGTCGAGCTGAACTGCCGAGCAGTGCTACTCAGTGGCGCCGTCTTTCGTATGCGCATTGAACACGACAAAAAGAGCAAGTGGCTCGACGTGCGCGTGACGGCGGTCGCAACTGGGAGTCACATGCTCTTTCAGCACCTATCAACAGACCCTCCAAGAGTCGAGCGCGTGTGTGTGAGCCAATTCGAAGTGCTGCCACATGAGGATGCAGTAGCGGCGACGAGCATGACAAAAACGACGACCACATCTCCCTCGAAGCGACTGCAAGCACTAAAGCGCGTGCTGACACTACCGCTGTCGCAGTCGTCGTCAAAAGCGAATCGCCGCTTCCGTTTGCTTGTTCGACGCGAACTCATGTCGTTCGAAGCGTCAAGCGTCGAGGAGCGACAGCAATGGGAGCAAGCGCTGCTGTGGCTCGTGCTGCGTCACGCGAATGGGCTCTCGTTGGTTGACTAAAGAGCGTAGGGTGTTGTAGCATGGGAGCCGATGCAATGCTCACATGTTCTCTTTCTCTCTCTTTTTCTCTCTTCCACTCTCTTCCACTCTCTTTCTCTCTCTTTCACTCTCATTCTCTCTCTTGCTCCTACTCTCTATGTACAGTACTTTTAACAACTCCGTCTTTGTACGAGTATGTATGTTACAATCGGAAGTGTATTATATTTTATGGGACGCGAATACCAAACATCGATATATCGTCAAGAATAGCAGAATCGCCACATGCACCTTGTGACTCAACGCGACCATCTCGCGCAACGGAGATGGACCGTGGGCGTCGCGCCGAGCCGTACAGCAATGCGACGATCTGGACGCGCGAGGTCGCGCGCAACCTTGCAGGCCACCTTGCGCGCATCTCCAAGGCACATAGCTGCGTCGACACCAAGTCGCCCAAGTCCCGGTTGCTACCCAAGTTTCAGCACCCGCACGCGACCAAGCGCTGTGCAACGAGCCCGAGCAAGTTGCGCCAGCAACGAATAGAAGCTGCTCTCGACTGTAGCGTCAAGACGAATGACGACAATACACTCGAAGAGCCCGAGGATCAAGGCGACAACGTCGACAACCACAGTGACGAAGCGCACCGGATGCGCAGCGATGACTCGATCGCACACACTGACGGCACTACTCGAGACACACATGTCCTCCAGCCGCTGCGGCACCCACGCAAGGCGGGACTGAAGAGCAGGTCGCGTCACGATAGCACCAAGAAACCCAAGATCGCAACCGATCGACTCGATGCGATCACGCACGAGAACCAGCGTATGCACGAGCGCCTTGCCAAGATCGCGTCGCCGAATGCAAAGCTGCATCCACATCCCCTGCCTCGTCCAAGCAGCAGTAGTCCTGGGTTCGGCTCGGCCGACGACTCGATGCGCGAATCGTACGACCAAGCGCAGCTCAAGCCGGCACATGATTATAACAAGAAGCAAGAGCAGCTCAAGATCTGGACCGAGAACCAAGCACTCGCGAAGCGACTACGGACGGCAAAGCCGACGCTCAAGCCCAAAGAGTGGGAGAAAGACGACAAGTGGAACCAGCAGTTCCTCAAAACACAAGAAAAACGGCGACTTGCGCTCCAGCAAGAGATGCTCAAAGCGACGCTGTCACCACAGTCGCTGCTCGCACGCGCGCCAAGACACTTGCATCCGCATGATGCACATCACTCGAATGGCGCTGCTGGTAGCCGAGGAGCGAGTCCAAGCAAGAGAGCCGCAACACAAGCAGGCGAATGCGCTGGCACGAACAGCAGCACTGCGCTGCAGGCGAGCGGGGACTCGGACAGCGCACGTGCAAGTGCAGCAAACCACCGGCGCATCATGCAGCTGCGCAATCAACGATCAACGCCGTCGTCCGATAGTCACAGCGCTATAACGCAGATGCTCGGAAACCAGGACGACACTCACGCAGACGACGCGTTGACTGAGCACGAGCGCAGCAGCGAGTGTCTTGGCGGTGGAGGAGCGACAGCTGAGATGGACGCGCGTCCACTCACGATCGATCCAGCTGCGTGCAATGTGCGTAGCGACGATGCCGACAATGAACTTACCCTCGGTGAATTCTCGCCCGCACTGGACCTCGAGAGCGCGCTTGAAGCGATGACAATGCTCTCGGAGCCTAACGAGCTAGTGGCAGCAATGGCCGCTGAAGAAGAGTCTACTGTTGTCGACATAAGCGGTGCCGACGCTTCCGAGCAGAGCGAGACGTCGATCGACATTGAGATCAACGCTGTCGTGTTTGACACGCTGCAAGACTCGATCGACCAGATTGCAGAGACGTCTACAGACTCACTTGCACAAGTCGATACAGCGCCTAGTGCTCAACCAGAACCAGCAGAGCCGGCTGCAACGCTCACAGCTGACCGAACCGATCGCGAGTCACAAAAAGCAGTGCTGTTTGTTGCGCACATGGAGTCCGAAGTGCCCTGTGAGGCTCCAGATTCAGCGGTTGCTGTCGAGATGAACGTTTTAGCGACCGACGTCCACGCTGGCGACGATGCACAACAACATCATGATGCTGACGTGAGTGTCAAGACTGCAGCGACCGAGTCCGAGTTGCCTCTTGCGCTTGAGATCGCGCCTGATCATGAGCGGATACGAACGAACTCGAGAATGGACGACGCGACAGAGGAGGAGGAGAATCTGCAGCACGACGGGAGTGCGTCGATCGACGGCGATAGCTCTGTCGAACCTGATGCCAGCGAGCCAGTGCTGATGACAACCACACCAGTCGACTCGCAGCTTGTGGCTCCAACTGGCGACGTCGACAGCAGTAGCCCAACACCACACGACGAGCCAGAGTACGACGACGACGGTTTTGACGACGATGCAGGTCGTATGGATGCAGATGCAAGTGCGAGCGCCGAAACGAATGAGGTACTAACTTCTAACTCACCGGGCGAGACGCATGAACCTGCTGCGCTTGCTGCCGATGACAACGATGGCGAAGAAGAGAGTGGATACGGCAGTGAGTTTGACGACGACCTCGAACAAACCAAGCAGCAGCAGGTCGAAGAGAGAGCTACGAGTGCGCATGTTGACGAATACGATGCAGAATCAAGAGCGGAAGTTGTTGAACCGTCTGGTGACCTCGGAGATGACGACGACGCCTATGAAGATCAGTACGACGACGACCTCGACGACAGTGATGCCAAGACCACAAGAGAAGCACTTGCGGAGCAGCAGGATAGCAACAATGACGAGGCGGAAGGCACGGGAGCGTACTCGGACGATGATTTTAGTGATGGCGGATACGGAGACGACGAGTAGCATCGACATCGTCGTCGTCGGTTAAGGACTTCTCGACTGTGCGGCAGCGTCACACTTGCACTCACTCATTATCGTGGAATGATGACTGTCGCGATGCGTCCCGAGACTACTGTATGCGCGAGCACACTCTGTGCACTAAAACGAGAGGTACGCAAGGCGAGCACGACGCAATGGCAGACGACACCACTGTATACTGATAGCAATACATGCGTTATTGTGGCGATATGATCAAAAAGGAATCGATTGGTAGAAATACTGGGTTTGAACCGTGTGTAATACGTGGTTCAGATTGCATACACTTACATTTGTATCGGCGTATGTATAATTCTGCTTCGAATCTGACAGATTTTGTCAGAACGCACATGATGTATTGTGCATGAGCACATGCGTGTGCACGACAACCAACGAGCGAGCAAGCACGACAACGAGTGATCGAGCGGATGAATCATGTAATGCGGTACGATTGTGCAGATATGCATACAGACTGACGTGTAATCTACTTTTCTGATGCAGCTACTAATCAAGTCGTTCAACTCGCCAGCATTACGAAGCGCGCGCACGTGCTTCAGCACGGACTGCGATCCTTTTGCCGTGATCTTGCGCTGCGTGAGGAATTGAATTCGACGACATTACACTCTGCCGTTTCGCCCAGCGACATCACCACATCACATAAAGCCACGTCGTGCTCGCGAAGGATGAAGGCTGCGAGGAACAGCTTCGTGTACATTTCTATCACCTTTGCATCTGACATACGCAGTCTTGCGCATCCCACAGACGCGGCTCGCGGCAGATCCAGTCGTTGCAGGAGGACGCTGTCACCGCTTTGCCGGAGCGCTGTCGTCACCGCGTTCCGTCGTCGCGCGCATGCGCTGTCGATGCTCTCCAGTGATCACTTGCTCCTCGAGCGCATCCAAGCGCTGATCTTGCTGCTTGCCAAAACTTATCAGGTAGTTGATAGCAGAGGCTTGGTGCCAAATAACCTTTCTCTTCACTCATCTCTGTTGTCTCGGCATCCTCATTACTTCGTGCCTCTTCTTGCGCAGGTGCAGCTCGCGACGCAACGATATGTGACGACCACGCCAGCAAATCGGTGAGTGAGCAGTGCGCATCGAGCGTGCACTGCTTGAGACGCTGGACGTCAGGGCTGTGCGGGTGCTCTTGCTTCAGCTGCGGATACGCCACGTTCAGCACGCTTCATGAGACGCAGAAGCGAGCGGACGACATCTTCCAACAGGTTGCGGAGAGGCGCTCTTGCGCTGCGGCGATTTGCTCGTGCATCTGTTCGTCGAAAGCCGCGAGGCCATCAAGAGGTACGTGCTATCTCGGCTGCCACCCACTTAGCACCTTACAAATGTGCGGTCTTCTGAGCGCGTGCTGAAAACATAATTAAATGCTTTGTTGTTCATGCTTACGTTTTAGGCACCCCTGTCGAGGAATTAACAGTCGTTGAGCTCCGACGAGCCGTTTGCGTGCTGCGCACCGCCTCGGCAAAATGAATGCGACGTGAGCTGCTTCACGACCGGCAGAGCATCCTGTTGACATGGCTGTGGATGGCAATGGGAGTTGAGGAGGATGTGAATCAAGGATCGAGCGTGGCCGCCGCGGCGCCAGGTGAGACAAGCAGCTCGATGAGTGGTGTTTCGTCACCGAGTGCCAGTTGCGTTGATGCTGCCTGCGTGGAGAGGTTGCCGATCATGTCGGCTGTCGGCGCCGTCTGCCTCGCTAAAGCAAGCGCGATAGCTAGGAGCGGGCAGGTGGCATAGAGAGCCTTTTTTCATTTGTGTTCATGTGTTTAAAGCGAACAAAGAACACATCCTTTACATGAATATACACGTTTTGCTTGCTAGCGTGCGTCACATCAGATGCACGTCCAAACATGTACCACAGTAAAGCAAGCAAACACGTATCTTGGTAGTCACTTGACATGCTTGCATTTGTATACAAGCGTATCATCATGCGTCACAAGTCGCCTTTGGTGCATGCAGCGGCCTTCTTCACGAAGCCGTCACCTTTGCGCTTGAGGCAAAAGCTCTCGAGCGTGCGGCTCATTTGAGCAGCGTTGTCTTTAGCGCTACACGGTGTTGAGGGAACATATCGAGCAACCAGTGCTTAGCCTGGCGATAGTACTCCATGTACGTTTGTCTCACGACTCATCGGTGTTGGAACCCGAGCAAATATGAGAGTGATACGGTTTTGGCTTTGTTTCCGTCTAGATACGTCAGAATCAATGGCTCTATCTAGTTACCTAACCTTGACGGCTGTAATGAAGCAATTATGATCCCAATTGAATTTCTGATTGGTTTCCATCGCTATAAAACACCTGATTGGTCAATTCCACGAATACAAAATCCAATTGAGGTCGGATAAACGATGATATTCGTCCGAATCAACCACAAGAGCAACCTCGCGAGCAAACTCGCGTGTCAATGGTGAAGACGAGCCAAGATGGCGCGGGCGCTGCAGCAGCATCGTACGTGCATGTCTCCTTCTCACTGCGATTATAAATTGACTGCAAGTACTTGCATTGGCTGTACCTCACCACACTCGCGCATGCTTGCGTTCTTCGCTTGATTGCAGCCGAAAGCAGCGTCGGCACTCGGTCGGCGGCTCGAGGTCGACGCCACGGCGGCGCATAAAGGACACTGCCGATTTACCCAGCGTGCTGCGCTTGTCTGGCAGCACAAGTGCTGCACCTATAGCAGCATCATCAGGAACGAGAGTCACACGAGCTACTGCCGCTCGACTGCTCGCGCGAGCAAGCGCAGCCAACGCAGCCAACACAGTCGATCTCAGGACACCAGTACATCAGCTGCAGACCATGCAACAGACTTTTGTACGCTCGAGCTTTGGTGCAAAGTCTGCTGTCTCATTCGCGTCGCCTGAGCGCCGACACACGCAAAGTCCGTCAGTGAGTACGATCGCAGCGTCGCTCGATCCGTCGTGTCCACCGCCAGCTCTAGCGCACCCCGAGCCTTCAAGTGACAACGACAATGACATCGATAGCGAGCCACGTACACCGCAAGATTCCACGCGGCAGCTCAAGTTTGAGCACGAGAGTGACAGCGAGAGTCAAAGGAAAGAGAGTAGCGTCGCTGGCGACGAGATCAAGTCTGTTGCAAGCATAACTGGCATCGTCGAAGCCGGGCCAGCTGCAGCAGCCACCCGCGCGTCTGCTGCTGCTGCTGTTACGTTGCCACCTGGGATCAAGTGCGTCTGTTATCTTGTGCTGCTAGCATAAATACGTACCTGGCACCGATCGACTCATGCATGCTCTCTTTCGCGCGCGCGTGCATGCATCGACAGGTATCGTCGCAAGACGGTTCACTGGACACCAGAAGAAGTCGCGTGCTTGCGTCGCGGCGTCGAGCGCCACGGCGCCGGTCAGTGGGTAAACATATTAAGCGACGGCGACTTCCTCAGTCATCGGACCAATGTGGATCTGAAGGTGCCGTGTGCATCAGTCGTCCTACATCAGTCGTGCTGGTAGTAAGGAGCTCACGGCTTGATAGCTGACATGCATGCTTGTTTGTGCCGCTGCTGCAGGACAAGTGGCGGCTGCTCAGCGCTGGGGGTGGAGGCGGCTCCACGAGAGGACGCCGACATTTATTGACAAAAGCAACGACGCCAGAGACAACACAGCCGGCAGTGCCGCGCAATGCGCATAACAGTGATGAGATCGACGCATCGTCGGACGACGACGCCGATGCCTCGTTGGACGTTGGAGTATTACAATCCACCAGCAGCGACGATCGTCAGTCGTGTCCGCAGTCGCCACTTGGTGCTGCTGCGATATCAAAACCAACGGCAGTGAGCGCTGTGCTTGACAAGCGCGCGAACATGGTCGAGCTCGAGATGTTTACAAACGCCTCATTTCCAGACGAAGAATCCATTATTGTCGACTTGACGACGCGCAAGACAATGCACGCGATCATCCAGCAAGCACTCAAGCAGCTGCTCGATGGTGCGTCGCACACCACGCCGATCCAGGTCGTCGCGATCGCGTCGCGTCGACTAATAGGTGACGATGAATCCCTCGCCGCGTGTGTGCGGCGCAACGGTACGGCCTACTTCGTCCTCTACACCTGACGCGACGACATGCCCTCGAATAGTGCAAGTACAAGAGATTGCATCTGTAGCGACAGTCAAGCGTAGCAATGTAAACAATGAAACACACAAGCGACAATGTTGAGCTCTGATCGTGTTGCGTCTGTCTGAACAATGCGTGTGCATGTGTGCTGCTCGAAGTGCCTGGTCGTCTTCGCTTGTGGACGATCTCGTAGTCGCTCGTATGCGTTGGTTGCAAGCGCGTCTCGCTTGCTCTCTCGCACACTCGTCAGCTACTACTACAACTGTCCTATCAACTGTAGTCTTTC
>JAADXH010000733.1:0-17587 GCA_023337595.1 Globisporangium camurandrum | reverse complement strand
TGTTCTCTACGATGTGTGCGTACTCAGCGATACAGGTTTTGTGAGATTTGGCGTTTGTACAGTACTCGACCTCACAAAGTGTGCACATGCACTTTGAGAACTGCTAACACAAGCTGCGCAACGTACTATAGCAACCTCATCACGCGTGTCGAAAGTTGTCACGATATCAAGTTTGACGACTTCAAATTATTCGGTCCATTTAAGTACTAATATCCCTTACACATGATTTACATTTATCTGGAAGACATACTTTGGTCACTCACTAAGCAGCGATTGTCAAATTAGTATCAAAAAAGGTCTGAAGCAACAAAATGAAGTCGGAAAGTCATTTATTGAAATTGCCGCGATACCGGTATCTGCGAATGCGACTGTAAAAATGGCTACATATCAACGTTGTCTAAAAGAGGGTATCGTTGCACTCGTAGCAGCGGTTCCGTTCACTCTTCGACTCGTTGGTCGGACGCGCCAAGATCTCCACTCGAGCATCGTGGAATTAGCGAATGCATTTTGGGTGAAGCGTGTACACACGAGGCGACTTGGTACCGGTACTGATGAGCTGCTACACAGACTGGTGATATTCGTGTGCACCGTTAAGTGTTGCAGCTTTGCTGGTATATTTATGTTGACTTTTTCGTGTGTTGAATTACCGTGATGTATATGTTATTTGCACTATATTCGAGTGCACAAACCAATTGGAAGGCGCAAGTTGCCATCATGTCGGTCGAGATGAGCTTGGTCGAGTCTGAGCCACTCGCGATGGAGGAGACGTTCACGCATTGGTCGCGGTACGTCGAGATATCATTTGGTACCGACAACGAACGCATCGTGTCGGTCGTGCAGGACCCCGACTCGTTCGTGCTCGGTACGACGGTCTGGGACAGCTCCAAGACGCTGTTCAAGTACATCGAGCAGCACACGAGCGAGTTCCAGCGCTTCACGTCGATTTGCGAGCTCGGTGCTGGCGCAGGCGGGCTCGCAGGCATTGCGTGCGCGATCAACAACGGTGGACTCTCGGATGTCGTGATGACCGACATCGGACCCGTGCTGCCGTGGCTGCGGCGCAACGTACACGCAAACCTCACTGCAAAAGAGTACGAGCGCGTCCGCATTGTCCAACACGCATGGTACGAGCGGTGCCTGTCTGTCTATCTATCTGTCTATTTATCTGTCTGTCTTCGTGGCACGTAACTTGCGCTGGTGTATTGACAACTGCATGCGGTTGGATGCACACAGGGGCACGCCAGTCACGAACCTCAACGGACCATTCGGTACGTCCAACGACCACTGCGTTCTCTATCCACTGCCTCTCATTGACAGCCGCAAACTCACTGGCCGTACTACCCATGCGCGCACACGCACCCAGACTGCATCCTGTGCGCCGACGTGCTGTACGAGAAAGCATGTGTGCGGCCACTCGTGCAGTCGATCCTTGCACTCGCGCACCGAAAGACCGTGATCTATATCGCAAACGAGCGCCGCGCACCCGAAGTCCGTGCTGAGTTTGCGCGCCATCTGCACTTGTACTTTCACTGGCGCGACGTCCCACGTACAGAGCTGGACGCTGCGTACCTGAAAGACGCGATCGAAGTACTGGAGCTTCGACCAAAGAAGCGCAAAGTGCCCGACGAAATGCGCATCGTCGATACATTCGACAGTGCACGCAGTGATGCTGCGACTGATGTTGAGTACCACCCGCTCGTACGGCACGAGCACGATGGTAGCAATGACGACGGGGGCGACCCGTTTGATCGAGACCTGTGGGCCGACTTGCTTGGACTGAACGAGACGTCGTGATGCAATGCAAACGCCATAAGGAACACACAATAGCAACTTCGACCCACAAAGCACCACGTGTCGCTCGATACTCAGTACAGTGTAGTGACTTCGTATACTGCTGCGTCACTCATATAGATTTGTGCTTGCCGAACAGAGCTGCAAGCGCATGTGACAATCTGCTTGCACTTCGGAACCGTCGACTGCATCCGCTTGCTTGGACTGAAATGAACACAGACGCTGTAATGCTACGCAACACAATGGCAATGTAAAATACACATGCTATTCAAATCAAATCGGCTTCAGTCCACTCGTGTCGCTCTCTCTCTCTTGTACTCTCTCTCCACACTTGCGCTACGTTTGCACTACCACACTCGTGCACTTAGCCAAATCCAAAGCCCTCCGAGCCTTCGCGAATTGCAAGCAACAATCGCTGCTTGAGCTTCTCTTCACTCTCGTACTCGGGCAAGTCGAGTTGATTGAAGCTGCAATCGCAAATGACATACACAGAGAGAGAGCGTCAGTACTACGTACGATACGATCTCACCCGCAGTCTCTATTTGTCCAGTGCCACAAGCAACAAACAACAAGCAATAAACAAAACGTACCACGTGTGCGCAGACGGCAGTGCGTTCGTGTTCCCGTAAGCTTTGTGGATGTTGAACTTTTGTGTCCCGCGCATGCCTTCGAGCGCTTTGAAGCCTTCGAGTGGGACTTTTGACGTCCCGGTGACAAACTGGAGAAACAGTGCGCGCTCTTCGTGCGTGAACGCATCCAAGACGCGCCAAAACCACCGGATGACGGCGTCAGTCGGTTTGTAGTTGGCATAGTCGGTATGCGCTTTCAAATCGTCAATGTCGATCTCCGGCATGCCGCTGATTAGCAGCTCCAGTTCGTTCTCGTTGAAGATCGCAATCATGTCGGCCGGTACCAATTGATGGAACCCACGCAAGAATGCATCGAGCTGCTGGCGAATGCCCGTCGCCATGCGATGGTGCGTCACGAGCTTAACGTACTCCATCTTGTTGGCGTCCGTGACGCTCACGTGGCGGCCGTTTGGAATGAGATCGACGACTTCGATCTTCCCAAAGTGCGACTGCTCGGCCGCAAACGTCAAGTCCAAGCCCAACTCGGCCATGTCATTGTCCAATAGCGCATGCAAGTTGCGGTAATACTCCGGGTCGATCGCTTCCATGTCGTGGTACGAGATCGGGAGCTGGAGCATGTGTTTGTAGAACGACCGCGTAAAGTGCGCATCGAGCAACTGACTGTCGGCCACGGCTTTCCCTAAGACCTTCCCGACAAACTCAAAGTAGCTCAAGTGGTCCTTGTTCACGTACGACAGCGGGTTCGGTTGGAACGTCGACTGCGAGTCGGCAGCAGACGTAAACAGCACGTAGTTCGGGTTGAACATCTCGCGTGCGAGAATCACGTACCACTCGCGCGTGACGCCGCCGGCATCGATGCCTTCTTCGCCCGTGAACGAAATGTGGAGCTTCCGCCGCAGCTCCTGGCCACTGCGCATGCGCAGCGCATAGTACGAGTCTTCAAAAATATGCGCGCGACGGACGGGGATCCGGACGCTCGCACTGCTGCCGCCGTGACTCCGCAGTGCCGTGTGCCGCAAGCGCTTCATCGCAGTCTGGAAGTACGTCCGCTTGTTGTCAAACGCAACGTATGCGCGGCAGCGCGCCATCTTGATCAGTGCTGCGAGCGACGTGTCCAACAGCGACGGCTTCTCGCGCACGAGGATGTTCAGCAGCACGCGATTCGCTTCGACAAAGTTCGCCAGTCGCATGCTCTCGCTCGGTTCCGTCATGGTTGTTGCTGTTGTTGCTGTTGTTGCGCCAGTTGCAGTAGATGGCGTTGTCGCGTGCGCAGCATCGTCTGCAAAGCCAGTCGCACGCAAGTTCGCAACAATCGCTTCTTCGCGCTCGGTCGAGTCCGGCACTTGGAGCGCCATGGCCGCTGCGTCGCGAGCGTTCACGACAAAGAACGCTTCGACCATCGGGAGGAAACGTGCGAGGAGCGCTGCCATCGCACACGACGCACCGGCACTCTTGCCTTCAATGACCATCCGGTCGTCGGCCTCGACGCTGTCGTCGTCGATTGGTGTCGTTGCTGTGCCAGTCGCTGTGCCACCAGCAACTGCTGCGGCTGTATCCGCTGTCGTTGCAGCAGCACCGATCGCTTCTGCGCTCGTCGTGTCCTTGTCGTCCAGCCCGCCGCGCGCGCGTGCGTCCTCCAACGACCGACTGAGTTCGTCCCAGAGCGGCTCGAGTCCAATTGCGTGGCAACATGCCGTGAAGCTCGCTGTCGAGTCGCAAATGTCCGACAACGTGTGCAGCAACCGCAGCAGTCGGAGCTCGTCTTGCGCCGACTGCAGGACTGCAGCAGCTTCGAACGCACTCGTGTGCACGCGACTGCTGCTGCTGGATGCCGACTTGGTCGATTGCGCCAAGCGACGTGCATGGTGGACGATCGCATCGACAACACGCGCTCGATTTGCTGCGACGCGCGTGAGCAGCTTGAGGATCGTGACCGTGCGCTCCTGCATCTGCGGCGTACACGTGTCCATACAGAGCACGGACACCACGAGGCTCATGTGTTCCGCATCCATCTCGACACGCGGCACGACGACCCACTCGGCTTCGTCCGACTTGGCTGGCGTAGGCGTCTCAGTTGTCGTAGCAACAGCGTCGCCACTCGGAGTCAATGGCAAACGACTGAGCGGCGACAGCACGAGCTCAAGTAACTCGAGCAGCGTCTCGAGGTTCGTAGCATTGCGACCGACGAGCGGCACACCGAGCATCTCGACGAGCAACGTCGCACTGCTCACAGGCGGCTGGCTCTCTTGCGTCTCCGTGTCGAAGCGCCAGAGCGGCGCGTGCGAGTGCAAGAGCTCGACAGCAAACCGCGCATTGTACTTTGCGAGCGACACGAACACGTGCAGCAGGCGCGTCACTGACTCGGGTGGAATCGAGTGCGACTCATCCGAGCCGGGATCGCTCGGCGGCTCGGTCGTCACGCTGACTGCAGCGCTGCTGCTCCGACCCACAAGGTCCGTGCCGCCGAGGAGCGTCATCGGTGGAAACAACACTTCGTCCAGGTCGGCCCTCTCCGAGTTCGAGAGCAGAGAATACGGCAGCGTGTGCGTGAGCGCCTGGAGCGCAATGTCCCGCACGCTCGCGCGCGTGAGCGGGTACACGCAGATGTTCGTCAGCACGCGCTGGAGCACGCGGTTCTGGATCACCGACTGCGCCATGAACAGCAATCGCAGCAACGCGCGCACGCTCCGGTCGTCGACGACGCGGTCACTCGCGTTCTCGTCTTCATCGCGGTCGACGCGCAGCATGCCGACGTGGCTCGCGCTGTCGCTGCTTGCGCCGTCGCGACGGCTGCTGCGACGGCCAGCACCGCCATGGTGGTGGCTGCTGTCGCCGTGTCCCGTGCGTCGGGCCGGCGCGCGACGCGGTCCCGAACTATCGCCACCACTGCCGCCATGCGACGTAAACATGCGGCGCAGCGTCGGCCGCTGGAAGAGGTCGCCTAGGCCGTTACCGCCATCGCCACCAGGTGCTCGCGCTGCGGGGTCCGGATGGCGCTCGCGGTACGTCGAACGGAACGCTGCACGCTCGCGCAAGATCATCGCTTCTGCGCGCACTTGCGACGACAGCGTCTGGAGGAACGCGTCGTCGCACGTAATCAAAATTTCTTCGCGCAGCTCCGGTGCGAGCGACGCGACAAACGACGCATTGTCCATCTCTTGTGCGCGCGACACATCGGCGGGTTCTGCCGCAGCAGCAGCAAGTGCTTCGCGCTCGCGTCGTTCGTTCGCCAGCACTTCGGCGCGAATGTCGGCTGGCAGCGCTTCGAGCGTCTCGCGGTCGAAGCTCGAGTTTGCCATGTCCAACTCGAGCTGCGACAAGCTGCTTGTTGCACCTGATGCGTTCGTTGCAGTTGTCGTTGATGACGATGCAGCAGCAGTCGGGGCGCTCTGGGCGACAATCTCAGCCTGCATGTCGGCCGGCAGCGACGCAAACACTTCCGGGTCAATGCCATCTGGACACTGGAGCTCGTCGCTCGCTGCTGTAACAACGTCCTCACTCTTGCTCTCTTCGTCGTCGTGCGCACTCGCGCGACTCGGTGGCGTCGATGGCGTCGGTGCGGAAGCAACTGGTGCTGGTGGCGGCTGGGCACTTGCAGTAGCAGCGCTGGCACTACCAGCGCTAGCCGGTACGTCGAGTCCAGCCAAGTCGAGCGTGAACGACAAAATCGAACCAGCATCACTGGTAGCAGCAGGCGGTGCAGCAGCTGTAACTGGAGCAGTCGCAGCGACTGGCGCTGGTGGTGGACGAGCGTCATCCGTCGCTGGCGCTGCGCTTGCTGTATCACCAGCATCGTGCGTCACTGCACTCGCTGATGTCATCGCCATCGCAGCGTTCAGTGGATCGGCGTCCGTCGGTTCGTCGGGCGATTGGATCGTCGACTCGCCAAACGTACTTGCGAGTGCAATCACTGACGCGGTCTCGGACGCCTGGTCGTTGCCAGCGGCCTGATCGAGCAATGCGCTCGACACAGCAGCCGCAACAGCCGCAATGTCGTCGCCCGCAATGTCGACGCGGTCGCTTGACGCAGTAGCTGCAGCCGGCGGTGCATGCTGCGTGGCAGTCGCACGCGTGTCGGTCGCGCGTGGGCGTGACAGTTCGTCGAGCGTGCTGCTGCTGATGCGGGTGCGGTTCGCAGCCGTGTGGCGCGCAGCAGCGTCGTCGTCTTCGACGTACATCTGATTGATGCGATGCTCAAGCCGCGACGCAACCGAGCGCACGTCCACGTCGCGCGCACCAGTGCCGCCAGGACTCCAGATCGCCGCGCTGCCTCCCCCACCGATGTCGCCGCGCAAGCTGCGCGCACTCGCGCCAAAGATGTCGTGCGGGTCGCCGCGGACGCCACTGGCGCCGAGACGATGGCCCATTCGATGGCTCCGTGGCTGACTCAGCGACAAGTGCGCCGACGTCGGCAAGTCGAGCGAGAACTCACTCAGCAAGTTCGACACAGCCGACAACCGGCTGCTGCGACTCGGCGGTCGATAGCGGCCGCTGCCGCTGCGCTGGAGCCCGACACGCGCACGCGCATTGCCGCCGCCAAACGAGCCTGGCAGCTGCGTCTGCACGTGCTCCGAGAGCTCCTGCAGTTCGCGCAGCAGCGACGAGTGCCGCGGCAACGCCAGCCGTGCAGGGGTCCGCAGAGCGTTGCTGTCATTACCGGCAAACTCTGAGCTGCTCCGCGACCGCAGCAGCGGGTGCGTCGTTGCTGCGTCCGTGCGCATCGCCACGCGGTCATGTGCACGTGCGCGTGCGGCAGCGTAACCGCCCATCTCAAACGACTCGAAGAGAATGTCGTCGTCGCCAAAACCGCCACTGCCGTCCGGCAAGTCGTCGATAAACTGCATCACCGCGTGTCGAAAGCCACCGCCGCCGCCATGGCCGTGGCGTTCGTGGCTCTGCATCGAAAGCGTCGCGTCGCGAAACAATTCGGTCGATGGCAGGTCAAATGGATACTCCTCGCTCTCGATCATCGTGCCAGCAGCGTGTCGTCCAGTGTTATGCAAACCACGGCGGCTCTGTGGATCCAATTCGCCAATCCACGTCTCAAGCAGCGACGGCGATGCACCAGTGCTGTTGCTGTTGCTGCTATGGCTTGGATGTTGATTCTGGCGCTCGCGTTCGCGCGATGCGAGCTGTGTGCGGCGGTGCTGCTCGTCTGCAAACATTGCTTCGTCGTCGAGGATGTTGAGGTACGAGTAGTCTTCTTCATCGACTTCGTCGAGCGCATCGATCATCGACAAGTCCGAGTCCAAGGAGCCCCAGAGGCGGTGCGACGACGACCGTCGACTCGCGTGCGCGCCGCCACCAGCACCGCGGATCACACGCAATCGCAGCTGCGCTTCTTCTTCGCGAGCTTCATCGTCATCGTCGTCCTCATCGTCGTCGTCGTCCTCTTCTTCATCCTCATCTTCGTCCTCTTCTTCATCGTCCTCTTCTTCTTCATCGTCCTCTTCTTCGTCATCGTCGTCCTCGCCATCGTCGTCCTCGCCATCGTCGTCGTCGCCCCAGTGGTCTGAGACGCTACTGCGGTCGCTTGCATCGTCTGCTGCGTCGCGCATCTCGTGGTCGCTTGTCCCAGACGTCGGTGTCTGCATCGCAACGTCGTCCTCTGCAGCGCCAGTAGGGGCGACAGCCGAGCTCGCTGGCGCTGTCGACGCAGTCGTTGACATGGCGTCTGTTGACGACGTTGTCGCAGCAGCATCGATCGAAACGTCCGCTACTTGTGTTGCATCGCCCGTAGGCAGTGCAGGTGTCGACGTAGCGCCACTCGCAGACGTCGTATGTGCGTCAGCAGCCGATGCATTTGCTCCGGCGCCTGCAGCAGGTGCATTCGTACTGTTGCTCGGCTTCCTGTGCGCGCGACGCACGCGCTCGGTGGCAAACGACCGCGTGAGCGTCGCAAGCGGCCGGAGCAGCATCGAGCTCGTCACGAACGCAAACGGGTGCGCAAGATCGATCGTCCGGAGCGCCGTCGTGAGGAGCGTCACAAACACGTGCGTCGTGCGCTGGTTGCTGCCTGCGAGGCCGATCTTGTCCCACGCAAAGCCTTTCGTCGAGCCATTCGGCCACGCAATCGTCATGATCAAACCCGCCCATGCGTGGAGCGCACTGATTGCGTCGTCGTCGCGAACGTGACACGTGTCGTTCGGACGATCGTGCTGCTGCACGTACGCACGAAGCAGCTGGAGGAGCTCCGTGACCACGATGCGCGCACCGTCGTGCGACTGGTCGACGATCGTACTTAGCAGTCGATGGGTGTTCTGTACGCGCTCTTTCGTGCGGATTGTGAGGAATGCACGTTCGTCGGCGAGCGGCAAGTCCGCGGCTGCGCTGCCAGCGAGCGTGGCGCTGCTCGTACCATACAGCCCGCTGTCACGCAGCGACCGACGCATCGCAGCGAACCGACAGAGCGCAGTCGACGGCAAAAAGCTTTCGAGCAGCAGCCGCACAAAGCTGTGTGGCGCTGCACCGGCGTGCGTGTGCGCTTTCGCAACGGCCGTTGCGCCGACCGGGAACGACGTTGCGACGTGCACAAGGAACTCCAAGTACATGCCGACGCACACAACCGGTCGCTCGAGCGCCGCGCTGCGCGCTCCAGCGATGGTTGCGGGCGTGTGATCACGATCGTCGTCCTTCTCGCATTCCCACACTGCACAGATCTTGTTGATCAACTTGTACACGATCGCTTGGACGGTCTGTTTGTGGCTCTTGAGCACTTTCGACGGCACTTTCTTCTTCGCGTCGGTCGCAGCACTCGCAGCAGTAGTGTCGCTCTCGCCAGTGGTCGTCGGTCGTGTCGACGCAGTTGCAGCAGCACCAGTCGATGTCGCTTCGTCCTGCGTCGACGATGCTGACGCTGTCGCGTGGTCTTTCGGAACGACGTAGGTCCGCCCCGACTCACTCTTCTTGACTTGCACTGCGTGCTCGAGCGCTTTCACAAACACGTCTTCGTTGCGCGCAGCGACTGGCGCAACTTCCATGAGCAGCGCGCGCGGTGTAATGCGCATCTGACGCGGCGACCCCAAACGCGCCGACAGCTTCGTGAGCGCGCGCAAGATCTTGTCCTCCATCATCTGCTGCAGCACGTCCGGCGACTCAATGACTTGCGACAGCAGTGAACACACGAGGTCCTGGTAGCCAAAGAACAAACACTCGGCACGGACGTTCAGCACGGCGTCGAGGCCGCTGCGAGCGACAAACACACTTGCAAGTTCGTACTGGAGCGTCACGCGCGCCAGCAGCTGCAGCACAGCGTGCGCGATCGTCGCCAACTGTTCGTTCGTGCTGTCGCTAGCTGTCGTCGTTGTCGTGCTCGTTGTCACACTCGAGCGTGAGGTCGCACGTGCTGGACCGAGCAGCGTCAAGAGATCAAGACACACGTCGACAACACGGTGGTGAAACTTCGTAGGCAGCACGTCATTGCTGCTGCTGATGCTGCTAGAATCCGACTCGCGCTTAACAAGCTCGTCGGTACTTGCAGGGGTTGCAGGCGTTGTTGTTGTTGTTGTTGTCGCTGTCGCAGATGAAGACGTAGATGCGGCGCTGCCAGTACACGTCGCGAGCGCATCGAGGATGAGCAGTATCGGTGCGATCGACATGGACAGCGGAGCGTCGTGCGTGCGCGACTCCGTCGTGCGCAGGGTCACGGCGGCCAGCAATTGCTCGACACAGTTGGGCGTTTGTTGCATCAACACGTCGCGTGCACGCGGCTGGAGCTGCAGCACGAGCGCCAACAAGTGCGTCGTCATCGTCAAGAACGGCTCGTCGCTTGTGTCGCTTGCTGGTGCCAGCAACTCCAACAATGTCGCGTTCACGGCCGCAACAACAGTAGTTTGCTCGGCGTCCGAGCGGTCGCACAACGCGGCAAAGTATTCGGCGATCGATTGCACAAGTCGCTGCTGCGGGTACACACTCGAGAGCGTCGATACAGCGGATGCAGTTGCATTGCTCGCCGCACAATCGCGTGCTGCGTGTTCGCGGAGCACAGCAAAGCACGTCGTTTCAAAGCAGCTGCGCAGTGTCGCGTACGACGCAAACAGCGCGGTTTCCCGGGTCTTTTCGACGCTGTCGTCAGCATTCGTGCGTGTATCGGCAGCACTCGCATCGCTACTAGCGTCTGGCGCATCGTCGCCGTCGCCGTGTTCCGCTTCGTCGTCATTGCCACCATCGTCGTGATCGTCCTCGCCGCCTTCGTCATCCGGGTGCGACAAAATCCACTCCATTGCAAGCTCGACGTCGTTGAGCTGGATGCGCCGCAGCGCGCGTTCGACGCGTGCGCGTGGAAAGCCCATCGCCGTGAGACTCTCGACGATGCTCGCGTCGGGCACAAACGCGTGTCGACTGCTTGGACGCCGACCAGCAGAACCGCCAAAGATCGCGCTACGGAGCGACATTGCGTCGTCGTCAAAGCTGCTACGCGGAAACCCAAGTCCGTGGCGCCGGCCGCCGCCCGCGAGAAAGTCAAAGTCCGCGTCGCCACTTGCGCCACTGAGACTCCGTCGATGCGGCTCCGGCTCAACTTCGTCCAGCCGGTGCTTCAGCACAGTGACGACGATCGGCAAGATCTCACCAATGCAGCTGTCGGCTGGCAACGACGCAAAGCTCCGGTGCGTCCACACACTCAACAACACGTTCAAACAGAGCTGGTGCAATTGGACCGTGAGCATACGCGGCGCGAACGGCGTGCCAAAGTCGACGGGCTCGCTCGCATGCTCGTTTGCGGCCAGCGCAGCCGTGAGCGGCGACGCCGAGATGCTCTCGAGGTCCGAGAACCGACGCAGCACCGCTGCTGCAATGCGGAACGACGTCAATTCCATGCGCGAAAGCTCAGATGCGGGTGAAGTGGCTGCATGCGTCAAGCACTGCGCAAAGAACTGCTGTGCAATGTTCATCACGACTTCGAGCACGCACGTTGCGTTCGCGGTCACGTCGGTCGTATCGTGCGCTGCAGCTGGTGACGCTGTCGGCGCTGCATCGTCAGTCATGTCAACGTCAATAGCTGCTGACGCTGTCGCCCCAGCATTTGCAGATGTTGCTGCTGTTGCGGGGCGCTGCAATGGCCGGAGCAGCTGGACGAGCAGTACAGTGTTCGCCTGTTTCTTCTTGCCGTCAAACACAACGGTCACGAGCGTCTCGAGCAGAAACGTCAAGTAGTACTGCTGCACAAACGGCTCGAGCTGCGCTGCGCGCGCTGGCGCTGCAATGTACAAAACGTGTGCTTCCAACACGTCGGTCACAGTCGCTGCGAGCGTTGCCGCGTGCGGCGCAAGCGGTACAGCAGTGTCGTCTACACGGCGATGTTGCAGCGGTGTAGTGATCAGCGCTTTGGCAAACGTCGACAGCAAGCTCCGCATGACGATCGTGAACCGCAGCAGCAGCAACGAACCGACTTTCCAAAGCCCACGTGGCGATTTCAAAGCCGACGATTCCGACGTCAGTGCTGGCGCTGCTGCTGCGACGTCCATCACGACGTCCACATTGCCGCTGCTGCTGTCCGCCGCTGTGGTAGTTTCATCAGCAGGTGCTGCATGCTGCTGCTTCTTGTGCAGCGCAGCGAGCGTCGCGCGTTCGAGCTGCACGGACCGGTCGACGCCAAAGAGCCGGAGGATCACGTGCTGCGTCGTCTGCCACGCAAATTCGGTAAACCACCGACGGCTCTGCAAGTGACTCTGCGCCGTCTGGAGCGTCCACACGAGCAAGCCACTGAGCCACTCGAGCGTCGACAGCACGCGCAAGTACTCGCCGACCGATGCGACGTTGTTCGTTCCGTTCGACTCGCGAACGACTTCTGCAAACTCGATGTCCGGCAGCGCACACAAGACGCCTTCAGCACCTTCGCGACTCTCGCTGAGCGCATCCGAGGGGCCAATCGCGGCGCGCGCAGCCTGCAAACGATCCAACTGACTGCTCAGCTCTTTCACGAGCGCAGATAGCATGAACGTCGGCTGCTGCGACGCATACGCGCGCAACGCAAGTGTGATCGACTGCGCAGCTGCGTGGTGATTCATGGATTTTGGTTTCGTCGTTGCTGCATCGCTACTCGTACTCGCAAGCGCAGTCGACAAAAACGACGTCGTCGTCGGTAATACGAGCTGGTACATCTGCACGAGCAGTGCAACGCCGCCCTGGTCGGCAAACGCAACTGCGTACTCGGACTTGGACAGAATCGGCTCGAGCACATCTGTGACGTTCGCAGCCATGCGCAAGAACGTCGCATACGCACGACGCTGCGTCGCACTGTCGCTCTCCGAAGCATTCGTGACAAATGCGTCGCCGTAGCGCGCAACTTTCTTCACTGCGTGGACGCACGCGTGGATCGCTGCAGTCTGGAAGCTGCTCAAGTGGCGCATGATCTCAAACACACCGCCACCGACGACCGCCGCAACGTCGCTCTGGATCAGCGTCGACCCATTCGTAGTTCGTGTCGCATCGCTGTCGTTTTCAGAGTCGTCGTCTGCAGACGCAACGTACGCGGGGAGTGCAAACATGTCGATCAAGTGCAGCAGCGGGTCGTACTTTGCGACCTTCTCGGCGTGCGCAGACGTGAGACACAGCGCATTCAGCACCGACGGAATCGCCATGAGGAGTTCTGAAATCGGTGCCGCAATCATTCCAGTTTGTGGCTCGAACGACTCGACGTCCCACCGCGTGAGCGTCTTTAACAACGCATCGGCAATGCCGCCCGAGTGCACGTGGTTCACGCTGCTCGGGTCGTTGTTGATAATGTCGGACACCAACACGGCGGCTTGCGTAAACACGACGGGACCAAACACGTCAACGTGCGACAACACGTTCACCAAGAGCTTGCTCAACGCACTGCCGTCGCGGATCACGCGACTCGTAGCGCCGGCGCTCATGACGCCCTGCGAGTGGAACGACACCGACAGCGTCTCCAACAGCGCAGCAAGGAGCACGACTTTTAGCTCTAGGAGCGCTGGAGCGTCCGGCAACAGCGATACGCTCGCACACTCGAGTGCGAGGCGGTCGATCAACATCCCGACGCCGTTCAAATCGCGATATAGCGCTGCAGCGGCCGTGTGGTTGCTCACAGTCACTTCGAGTGCGTGGATACATAGCGTTGTCACGGCTGTGTGGAGCGCGCTCGTCGATGCGACCGTCACGACATGCAGCAGCGCTGGCACAACGCCGTTCTCGGTCAAGACCGACGCGCCGAGTTGGATCCCGACGACTGCTGTGAGCAGCCCAAGCACTGCTTCGACCCACACCAACTTGGTCTCGAGTGCCTGTGCAGTCGGTGGTTGGGCTGTCGTCGACGATTGCGGTGGCGTCGTGCTCGCCGACTCGCCTGCACGCGGCGAGACGCGATCGGTCGTCGCATGTACAAACGCGACTGCGAGGCTCATGTCCATGTCGCTGTCCGTCTCGGACGTCGTTGTTGCAACAACCCCAGTAACAGCTGGACGCGCGTGGGTCACTGCAGTCGATGGTGTCGCCTGCATTGCAGTGAGCACACCGAGCTCCGCCATGCAGAAGCGCACGAGAGCTGGCAAGACACCATGTGGCGCGCCTTTGACGACACCGAGCGCTGTGAGCACATTCGACTGACGACCGAGCACGCCGCCCGTGCTGCTGCGGCCGCCGCGGTCGTACACGAGCGCAGTGAGCACGTGGAGCGCTGCGACGCGCACCGTTAGTGGGATCTGGTCGACCAATTCGACGCGCACGAGCTCTGCAAGCGCGCGCGTCAGTTCTGGGTTCTGCTCCATGTAGTTCGTGACGTCCCATGCGTCACTGAACGTGTAAAATAGCACGATGTTTGCAAACAAGTGCTCTAACACGAGCGCTTCCCGTGTAGCGAACGATGATACGTGTAGCGCCGTCTGCGTGCGGATCTTTGCAAACAGCTCAAAGTGCAAGCGCGCTGGGACACGATGGCGCTGCACGAGGTCGTCAAACATACGCGCAGCTGCGGTATCGTCGTCACCGGCAATTGGCGCAGCTACTGTATCATCGTCGTTTACATCGTCGTCGTTGCTGTTGTCGGATGGCGCAGCGACAGACGTCGGGAGCTGGATCGTCACGAGCTGTGCGCGCGTCTTGCTCACATCGTTGCGCTCAGTCTTCTCTTCTTCTTCTTCGACTTCCGATGCTGCGCGGTAGAACTGGAACGTCGTCTTTCCTGGCACCAGATCCGTTTTGTTTTCGTCTTTCAACAGTGGCGGCACCAAGAGCGTGTCGACAATGTCGCGACTGCTGGTCGCAGCGCCACGTGCGCGCGCGACAGCGAGCAACCGGCGCCGCAACGCACTGCTGCGCGGCAACGCGGACTCGGCCATCGTCGTTGAATCCGGTGTGTGACGATGCGCCTGTGGCGGGATCGACAGCATCGCAAGCACGCGCGTCGCTTCAAGCACGACGCGGTTGCTACGCGCACCCAGGAACGCACTCACCGTCTGTATTGTGGTTGTTGTTGCAATAGAGCAAAGCACAGAGACACTGTGTGAGCAGCACGAACTCGAGAACAAGTGCGACAGGCGGTCGCACGCACCTCAATCGACTTGAATGCGCGCTTGTTCGTTGCGTTCTGGAGCAACAGCGCAGTGAACCGCAGCACTTCGTACACACGCGTCGTAACCGCTTGCTCGGGATCGTCTACTGCTGTTGTTGATGCATCGCCTGTTGCTGTCGTTGGAGTTGTTTCTGTTGTTGTTGTAGGTCGAGCCGTTGGCACATCTGGTGCGACTGCCAATAGGCGCGGATGCGCTGCGAGGGCTGTCATGAGCACTTTATCGAGTCGCTCGAGCACGCGCGACCAGCTCTGGAGGTTTGCGAGTCCCTCATGCGGCCACGTTGGGACGCACTGGAGCAGCGCGACGAGTTCCGCATCGTTCGGTGCCGCCAGTAGCGCATCCAATAGTTTCCGCTCATCATTACTTACATGTATGGAAATTGCTTGCGGCGGCAGGGACGATGGCGGTGCTTGGCCACTTTCGCCAGCTCCACCTTCGCCGCCATCGCCACTGCGCGTGTCGCTCGCAGAAGTCGCTTGCATCACGCGCGTGGGTCGTTTCGCGTCGAGTCTCTCGGTTCACTCCGCTTCGAGAACTTGCACAGTTGTAGCACAGATAGGACAGATGCGCGCTCTTGCTCGTTCTTTCTCTTGATTGGATGTCGGAGTCACTTGCTTCCGCTCGCGTTGCTGTTGCTCTTGCGCCTTCACGGATCTCCAAGTGTGCACTACAAGTAGCGTCTTTCGCGGATTCCCCCTTTGCTGATATAAAATATCCAACAAGAATATATTTTGACAAATAAAATTGCATCTTCAACCTTTTTAGTTGTTTCTTCACGAGGTGCGTGTCTGAAATAATAACTATATTACCCTAAAAGCATCTCAACTCGACAGTCAGTACCAAATGCTACAATCTTTAACATACCAAACATAAAGAGTGATGGCAACGCGTGTATCTTTTGAACGTCCATGTCATTGTGCAACAAAGTTAAATAGCACGCGGTGTCAAGTATAAATACAGGCAACAGATCTACGAAATGAAATAGTATTACACGGAGTGGTACAATTTCCTATCCAATGATGTTAATTCGCTCTTTTCAATACAAAGGCGCCGACTTTAGAATTGGCCTTCCGATCAGCATTAATGCTTATTTATATACCTGGTTGCATTACGATGTACAATCTGGAATCTCGATTTGGCGATTCTGTAGTTGTGTTAGCGATTTTAAACAAGATTGTGCAGCCAGACGCATTTTCAACATGGATTAAACTGTCATTAGATATTCTCTAAAATACATGTTCTGATCTGATGGCACTCCCATACTCAATGTTATAATAAGGTAATTTACCTGTCCATTTTGACATTAAAGTGTGAATGTATTGTAAAAACGGACAATACCGTATTGTGAACATTTGATATTGTTTACGCTCACGAGCAATTAACCATTTCGTTAAATATTTTATAGTATCAATCAAATCATGACCACACCCCACACATAACAAGAATATCAATGTCAAGGTATTTCTCTTTTCTCACACTTTGTGTATCCCTCTTGATCGGTAGCATATTTAGCATATATTAAGGTCTTTTACACCCCTTTCCTTACTACTTGATTAGCGACTTCACAAAGATGAATATGTTGTTGTGACATCACTGCAGCTTGCGGAGCTTACAACATATAATTTTCTTTTGCAAGTGCTTAACATGCACCTCGATCAAATATGAGGTCGCAAAAATTGTCAGACAAGCATTATCGAGCAAGCATAACTGTTTGCCTGTCTTTTTACCATATATGTGTGTCAGTTTTCAGCAGCAATAATAACACATACCATATTAAACTGCAAAGGTGTACGTTATTGTGCTGTGTTCATGCTTGTCTGTGTTTGAACGGGAGAGTGAAGACAGTGACTCACAAGTGTTTAATTGTGCTGTTCGGTTTGGATTCAAATGGGCTCTCGTTTATGCAATATTATATATATATATATATATATATGTTTCCACTCTGTTTCGTGAGCACATTGGCCATTGTGATTTTCGTTTTCGACGTGAACACAAATAAACCAATATTATCCACTCTATTTATTTAATATTCCAAGTAATACTTACTAAATATCATCCACCCATGTAGCTGGGTGAACTGATGACGAAGTCTAAAAATCCTTTGTCAACAACTGCTCGTGCCGTGATCGTTTGATCGTTTAAACGCTTTAATTACGACCACTCGAAAGCAGAAATAGCACAATTTGCATTCATACTTATGAAACGACGATCTGCGAAGGGCTAGAAACGATGAGGCTGAGGATGGGGAGGGGTAGAGGACAGAAGATGATGTTGTCGAACTGCGGGATAAGGAGAATAGCTTTTTACCTACACTCGTTCACTCGTGTGTGTTAAAATTATGTAGTTTTGGAATTGTTCTTCGTTGTCATGTATGACAAATTATAGAGATGTTGTCTGATTAGTGAGGTCTACTTCGACGCTCAATTTGCTGTGCATGATTTCTTTTACTGATAGAGAATGATGAGGACATTCATCCACCAACAGCCTCCAGACCATCGGAATAACACTTGATCGACCATACTTGTCTTTGTACTGTAAAGCATGTTCTTCACCAACACTGCATAGTAAGTGTACAAATACAGACAACACGCAGTTTGAGCACACAATTGAGTCCGTCGATCCGGAGATGTAACCATATACGATACACACCTGTAGCACATAAGCACATACTGTGTA